>JAOEGS010017969.1:9798-30591 GCA_025447755.1 Corythornis vintsioides | reverse complement strand
TACTTTTAAATTGGTTTGGTTCTTCTAATGTTACAAGATAAACAGACATATAATTTTGGATTAAAAATACAAAGATAGAGAAGATACTATTAGACTTCTTGTGTTCTCAGGGCTCAGAGATGACTGTCTGGCCTGGGAGCTTTTCAAGAAGTTTTACTATTGCTGTTACACACAAGTAGACATTTAGCTTTTGACTAATTACAAAGGACAGATCTTGACCTGTGCTCTGAGAAGATCAAATAAACCATACAACTGAGTAGTCTCCCAGTGAAACACTTTTTAAGCCTAAGGTTGCTCCTAAGATCTCTTCTGGCATGAATATCTGTACTGAACTCTGAGGATGGATCAGAGTTCTTTAGTAGAAGAAAAGCAGGCTCTGTGTTCTCCAGTCTGTTTCCAGACAGTGTGTATACATTCTTTAAAAAGCAATAAATATGTATTAAAAAATGTTAAAGCAGCATAGTTACTAATCTGCCAAGATCTGATCCCTAGCAGTGTTCTTTAATACAATCCTACTTTTGTTACTTTAAAAAGTTTTCAATGTGTAAAGAGGATCATTCATGAACCAACCTTTGAGGTAAAACTTAAAAAAAATACATAATCTAGTCATCTTATTTACAAGATTTCCTGTATTAATGGCTCTGTACACATCATGGCGGTTTTACACAGGTGAATTCTTGAACTTTCTAAAGAGACAGAGGTTTGCTTTCCCTGCCCTCTTGCATACAAACCCAAAGTCCTAAAAACTGTGTTTATTGTGTAACCTTACAGACTGTAACAACAGGATTGATATATTCACTGGCCATGAGAGTAGGTCTTTTAGTTCATGCTGTAGAAACATGCACACTTAGTGCTCTAGGATTCCCTTAGAAGGATCTGACTACATTTTTTATTTTTTAATATAAAGACCATAGTGTCTTTATTTCAGCAACTTCAAAGCAGTCTTCAGAATAGCCCAAGATTGAATGGTCAAATCACTTAACATTGGAAAAACAATTGGATTTTGGTCCAGCACATTTCTACATTAGGCCACACTGAGCAGAAGTTCTAATTCATTACTCAGTGTAGACCAACACAGGAGCTGTCAGGCTTTAGTACAACTGTAATTTTCTGCTAAATAATAGTAGGGACTACTCTGGGATGACTGGGTAACTTGTCTGCAATAGCTATTCATATTGGCTTGTTCACCCCTTCATTAGTGTCCATCAATCTTGAGAATAAAGCAGTCAAGTGGACAAAAATTTACTTTTGATTGTAGGCCAGTACCAAGAGAGATAGATCAACCCCCCGCTCCAGAGGTATCTTTACCAGAAAAAAAAAAAAAAAAAAAGGAAAAAGGAGTGGAAAAGAGCAGGGGACCATTGGCAGGGCAGAATGCAGCTTGGCATGCTGTGCAGCACAATCTGGTCCCCAGAGGCTGGTATCTTTGTGATGCGTGGACCCTTCCTACGCAACCTGAGCAGCACTGGTACCTTCCAATGTAGCATGAAGACAGATACAATCAGAGCACACTACATTGCAGAAGCAGGGAATTGTCCCAAGCCTGACAGCACAGCCCTGCTTTATATATAAGGGAGTCACTGATGTGAAAGAAATGTATTTTATAAGTGTCTTTACATGAATCAAAGTTCACACTGCAGTAAATTTTACTGCTGTTAATATTGCTACGTGCTTTACAAAATGGTGATATAATCCAGCATAGCATCTGTGTCTCTTCTGAGCTTCTTCAGAAAAGACAACCTCAAGTGCTTACATATCTCCTTAATGTTATTTCTTTTACAGCCCTTACAAAGCTCTTATGACCATTAGAATTTCTACATGGCAATCTTGCATAGATTTCAGCTAATTTTAAGGTACTCAGAAAAAAATACATGGGCATCTTTTCTTCCTCCAGAAAATGAATCTATAAGTTGTTGCTGACTTTAGCTGACCTTCACACAACTGTTTCATGATCAGTATGGAATGTGGGATGTCTATGCCTGTAAAATGTTTTGTTTGAAAATATAGTCCAATAACATTGATTTATGGTGATGTCTACTCTCTAGACCCTTATGAATACTGTGTTTAGAATGAATGAAATAGTGACAGTACATCACTCCACGTGAGGTGAGCAAGCTTGAAGCATGAATCACACACATGTCTAAGTGGAGTCATTTTAGAGACATTACAGTTCAGAAATGCAGTTTGCATTTCAGAATTACTTTGTAAACAAATGTTTTATTTCTGACTTCAGAGTTTGTATCTTCTGCTTTTGTATGCATTGTGGCAAAAATCAGAGAACAGTCTAAGAGAAGATTCATGATGAGCAAATAGATTTTAAAATGGCAGTGCAAATTAAGGATTTTATTCTTTGCAATTATGCATGTTATTGATAAGACTGGCTAACTGCAATATACTGATATGCACTGTAAAAACCACAAGATATCAACACTGAAAACTGACAAGTCTGGTAGTTAAAATTGAGATTTACATCAGGGCAGGTCATTATTTATTTCTCTGTGGATATATGTCTCTGATAATTGTGTTAGAATTGTTTTTTAAAAGAGAAACCATAAGCTACATTTCTCTAAGTTCCTTAAGCTTTCACAGCAGGCATCAACAGGGAGAAATCCTAATAACTGATGAATAGCTCTCCACTATATGTCCCAAGAGGAGGAACAGGAAGAAAACTCACTGGTGTTACACTGCTGTCTGAAGGCCGTTTACAAGCAGCTTGTTAGCTGAGCTGAGCAGTAGAGAAGCTTGCAGTTAAACTGTTTTGCTAGCAGGTGTTCCCAGTGCAGTAGTAAACTGCTCACTGGTTTAACCCAGAACAGACACACCAAAATGTGGTGATGCAAAAGGACCTTTTTTTACAAGAATTACCCATTACCTTGCAATTTTAGAGTTACACTGCTGTAAGTATAACAGTAGTATTTTGTTCATGGAAGGTATGTTAGGATGAGATTAAAAATGTTATGTGCAAACTCACCATAAACAAACCCAGTCCCTCAAGATCTTGCACACATGGCTAATCTTTCTGAGAGTCCATATAATGAAGTCAATAAAAAAGTACAAACTTCAGGCATTTCTATTCCATTTTTCAGTCCAAATTTAGAAGATTAAAAAAATATATTTGATTAGACCAAGATAGAGACAACCTATTTAATTTACAAGAATATGACAACTGCTTTGCAAGACCACTTTGTGTTCCACCATTGTGTGAGCTTGTGAAGACAAGTACATGTCATGAATAATCACCTGTTAGTCTTTAGCTCAAACTGTGGTTTTCTATATAGTTTGTAGTCTATTTTCAACTCAGTCTATAAAAAATACCAGCAGACAGTTCCTACACACCAGATATGAATTCCCTGCCTATGAGAGCAAATTATAGACTCCCACTGCAACGTCATTTCAGTTTCATTCTTTGAAATACATTATAGGTGATTCTAGATTGATGTTGGAAGGAATATCATTACATGATAAAATAAGGACTCTAAAGAGATGTCATTTAGTATGAAATTCTAACTCAATCTTCAAGGGATATTTTTTTTTTTCAGACTCTAGGCTATGGTGACAATAGACTTTTTGATGAACTACTTTTTGAAAATTCTGTCTATCTAGTATAATATGAGAACAGTACAGGGTGAGAATTACATCACCAGTAGCCAGTACAAGAAATGTGGCTACTTCCTTTACTAAAAATGGAACATAAAGTATTTTCATGAACTCTGTCTTTGCAAGTAATTGTAAGCAGGTTTTGTATTCTTGGACCAAGGCTGTTTTGACTTTTTTTTTGTTTGATTTTTTTTTGTTTTTTGAGAATGGCCTTCTTGACTAGAATGAAAGGAGAAAAGAGAACAGAAAAATGAAACATAAATGTCCTTACCTGAATTTATGTTTCAACTCTCCAGTTCCCAGTTATTTAGAAGGCTTTGAGTTTAATATGAATAAAAAAGACAAAGAATGTTGCTGGTTTTAAGTTTTGTTCTTAGTTTTATCCTTGCTTAGGTCATCAGTGAAAAAAATAAGAAAACAAAGTTCAGCCTTATGCCTTCTAGCTCATGGCAATGAAAATGTGTCCTTTATACTGTAGTGAAACAGTAATACCACATTTCACAATGTTTCTCATTCCAAGGTCTAAATATTGTTTGTCTATTCATGAGAGATACTAAATTGGTAAGATATCTACTGTTGATGGACTTTGGTCCTGCTACTCTCTACAGGGTTTTCTGTTTTCTGTTGAGTCTGACTGTGGTTGTGATTACTGAAGGTGATCTTGAAAGAACGGGTCATTTGAAAGACTGAGACTGTAAAAGAGTGAGATCTTGAGATCTCACACATGCAGGGAAAAGAAAGAGGATCAATAAGCAATGTACAGAGGCTGGGAAGACGTGTTATCATTTTGAAAGATGTTAATTAATTTCCAGTAGAAAGAGAAAATACGGAAAATTCAGCCATTGAAAATAAGCACAAGAAAGAAATTACATATTTTAATGGAAAATGGATGTTAAAACAGAAGAAAAAAGAACAATAGCTAAGAAAATTTGAAAATAAATGAGAAATTACTTTAAAACATTGGAAATAAGAAACTTCCCTGATAATTCAGGGAATTTGTCAGGCCACCAGGAACTGAAGGAACAGCACAGAAAAAGGAATGTTTTTCTTTGGATCCTGTTTAAAACAGACAGTGATGTAAAGATCCTATTCAGACATAGATCAGGTTTGCTTTTGGAAGCCTGTGGCTTCAGGAGTGAGTCACTGTATCCCTCATGGATATACTTGAGCAGTATGAGTCTCAACGTAACTCTCTACATTGTGTCACAGCCACCTGCCTTACCTGCAGACAGTGTTTCTCTAGTCATTCCCACCCTCTTCCCCATGATTTGGTTATAGCACCATGATGCTGTGAATCCCAAAAAACAATCAGGAGGAAGGTGCAGCCTGCTAGAAAAAAAAAGGTACACAAGTTTCATTTTCTCAGCATTTGTGCAAATACATCAATGAAACACTATTTAATGCAGTAATAAAAATGTCTCAACATCTGTATCAGCAGAGTGACATAATTCTATTGCTCTGAAAGGAATTAGGAGCAGCCAAACTGATGTTAAGCAAACTGACTCAACTGCATACAAAACTGTATGATAGTTTCAAAACACTGAACTATTCTGTACAGCCATGCACTATGATTCACTAATCACCTTATTTTATACTCTAATAGAAGCAAATACAGCCATCTCAGCGTGTTTTATCCAAACACTTTAAGATTTTCTTCCAGTTATAACTTCCTTAGACAATAATTTGACACCATTTCTCACTAGTATCCCAGTCATCAGTTATTTCAGTGCATTAATAACCTGAATAGAGCTTTCTGTTAACATAGTAAAAGCCATAACGCAGCTTAATAAACCCTTTTGGGGGAGTTACTTAGCTCAGAACATGATTACTTCAACTTTTTTTTCTTCTGAGTAAATCTATATATCTATCTCATTAACAGCACCATTTAGTGTTTGTTCACATCAACACATGAAAAATTGTCAGCTTCGTCAATGTCAGAGGGATTTATCAGACATTAAATGGCAGTATTATCATTATACAAAACACTCCGAATCTTTGCCTGTATGGAGTGACCTTCATGATGGAATATTCTCTTTATGAAGTCTAATGAGTACCACCAACTCTGTAGGGCAACACAGGCTGAAAACATTGCTGAAGGTTACACAGTAAGGAGGTGACAGAACCAAGTAGAGCTCCTAGATACTGTAACTTAGATTTCTTTGCTTCACCAATTAGGCACTGCTTCTCAATGTGATTTGCTGTTCTCTCTAAAACTGTCTGAAGTAATCATAAATTAGTGGGTAAAACAGAACAATGAAAACCTGGTTATTTCTTATCTAGCAATTATGATTTTACTTCATGAACTAGTATATTAATCAGTTTCCTTTCCCCCCAGCTACTTTTTCTTTCTTTCATAATTGTGCTTGTGCTGTAAAGTGGTTTGGTTCTCAGATTGCTTGAGTTACCTTCCCTTGGGAAGACAGTTAGCTATTTATAGGCACTGTGTCTAGCATCAGTTTTGAATGACCATCTATGTAAAGAGGCTGAGGTCATAATCAGACCCAAGTGTAGGGACTATTCTGTCTCAACTGCAGATCCACCTTAATCTACAGTGAAACTATCAACTATTTTTTTTAGCAGCTATCTACTGTAAATTTGTGATAACTGTCATTCATTTGAGATGAAAAATCAGAAGAATTATTATTTTAACATAGTGAAAATGATAGTTCAATAATCTGAAGGGCATGGAGTAAGTCCCAGAAGGTTTCAGCTCTGTATGATGTTGAATCACATATCATGTCCTCTAGCAATAGATATTCATAATTAGGAATAGACATGCATTTCAATAGTAACTACAACTATTGAAATAATTAATTCAAACACACTTTCTCACATAAAATTTTGTTTCAATGGTGTACCTGGTTTTAATAATTTAGGTTTTTTATTGACATGGCCACAGAAACTCTGAGTAGAGTTCTCCTAAAATTCATAGAAAGTTGTGACTTTCTGTCATTCTCATAAACTGGTGTTTCTACTGACTACTGTCCTCCAATAATTGTCTTTTAAGAAAGGTGGTGCTGGTTTTTAAATTATTTTGTAAATAATGAATGAATATTTATTCAAACAATGTCTTACAGCTACAGAGCTTCATGCTGTGATCCTTTTGTAAGGTCAGAAGTTAACAGTTATTGAAGTTTTCATACAGGATCTACAAGGGTAGTGCAAGGCAGTGTAGCTAATCCAACACACATTGCTGCTTACTACCTGGTTCCATAAACATGCAAATATGCTTAGTGGACGCTAACACCTTCCTGGTGTCTTCTGATGTTTTGGATAAGATGTATAACAAATGCACAAATATTAAACTGCACCTGCAGTTTGCTTAATTTTAAACAACTTTGAACTTTAAGCCTTTATATAATGACCTCACTACAGATACTTGAATAGGCAAAACAGTCTATTAATTTATTGCAGCTATCTCAGTTCTCCAAAGAGCATAGGAAAAGGATAATTCATTGCAATCCTGATCATTTTAGGACAATGTTTTATAGAACAGTGCATATTTTTATGGCAATGTGTCAATGGCTGACTAAACACATATCATTGATCTATAGATTTATCATGGAACTTATTACTCTTAATAGATATCTTAACCTCTGTTTTTCTTGCAAGCTAACAGGGACCATCCATCTGATTAGCTTTTATTTTAAAACAGTGCCATTAAAAGTTGAATAAACCAAAGTATGGAGTAAGTCTGAAATGGCTACAATTTTATATGAGTATAAATATACAGATACATATGTGTACATGTATGTTTTTTGAGAAATATATTGACATCCACAGTATTCCCAGGCATTCCTGGGAGAACTGATACATACTGTTGCAGTGACAATATCATTATTTTGGTAGCATGTAGTCAAGAAATGCTATTTTCAAAAGATGGGAAGGAGTAATGGTGTATGTTCCTTCCCAATAAAAGAAAAGAATATTCTGAATTTTAAAAATCGAGGATTTAACCATATGCAAACTTTGGTTTCTGAACAAAAGCATAAGTGAAATCTGTTTAATGGTGCCTGCATTCTGATTTCATGAAATGTTAGCATTACTTTTTTTCTGGATGACCAAAGTATTTGACCAGAACTAGATGCAATACTGCATGGGATTTGATGGCAAAACAGAACTGGGTTTTACATAAAATGGGAAAGTTTTTCAGAACTGGTTGAATGTTCTGTGACACTATTCAGATGGCCTCCAAAATACCTAGAATGTAAACTATTAACTCTCATAAACTTTCAGATCTTCAAACTTCAATTCTACTACATTTGTAACTCTGTAATGGGAATGAAATGGGTTTTATTTTGATGTCCATTTATTTGAAAGACAAATAGTAGCCTATAGGGCAACTCCAAGCCAGATTGTAGATCTCCCTTTTCAGTTTTGTAGATTCCTGGTAAGAGAATTACATTTGCTGAAGAACTTTGTTAACAAACAGGAGGAGATTTAAAATGTTTCCTTGTGAAAAAGCTGCCTTCCAACCAAATCAGAGCTTTTTCTGCTTTTAGTGTGAGCTATGAAAAGAATAGTGCAACTCCTGCCCCCTTTACTCATATTTTCTAGTGCTGTGCCAGAAAACAAAAATAGTTTAATTTAAGTACCGTATTATATAACTGGGTATTTATTATGGATGATATTTATTAAGAACAGTCTTTTACACATATATCACCAATTTGGAGGATAGGAGCAATGGCATTTGTGTCCAAACCAGACATGTTTGCATTAAAAGAGGTGGGAAAGCATTAGGAGACAGAGGGGTGGTAACATCAGGGGAAAAAAAAAGACAGAAGATATGTGAGGAGTGAAAGAAAAGAGACAGGCCTAAAGCACAAAACAAAGCAGCAGGCTGAGGTGAAAAAGTGAAAGGGAGGCTTGAGGTAAAAGGTGACAGAGGATCAGAAAGTGTAGTCTGGACATCTATATAAAGGAAGAACAAAGCTATTCATTCTGAAGAAAAAAAAAAATTAAAAAAATTACCCTCATCCCCTCAATGGTTCCAAAGGAAAAGAGAAACTGTAGAAAAGTTGTAGAAAAAGGAAAGAGCAAAAGATTCGTCTAGGGGAGGGAGCATCATATCACAGAGACATATTTAAATAGTTGGTGCTGGATTTTTACTGCTTGCAAAATTGTCTTTTCAGATAACACACATGAATGGAATTGATAGTGTTTCATTCTTTAATATAAACCATGCTTTCTGCTTTTATCGGTTCCATCCTGCACTTGTTGCAATATTCAGCTCATTTGCCCCTCAACACATTCATTGCAAAGGCTTTTTGGAAGGAAAAGTAGAGAGGGAATTATTTATAACACATGCAACATTACTGTCTAGAACAGCTCTGAAAATTACAGAACACCTTCCCAAATAACTTCTCTTGTTGTAGCTTTCTGGGGCAGAGTTAGCTGCAGTGCATTCACTGGATGGAGCACTCCCATCCATTTGCTCCCTGAGTGAGACAGCACTGGCAATATTAATAACTCATTAAAATCAAGTCCTTGGCATAAGCTTCCACCCTCACATAAAATAAGCTTTAACAAACCAGTGAAATAAAATCTTTCTTCCCAATAGAAGGTTTATGTTGTAGCTAAAAGAATGTCAGTATTATCCATCCTTTGAATTTTTCACTACACTATGGCATTCAAAGGCAATTTCCACTCTTAAAGTTCAACATAAAGTGTTGATCTGCTGTAGAATTACATCTACACACACTTGGGTCCAAACATACATCTCTTTTTTTATCAATCATAATTAGCATCTTTTCTGGCTGTTACCTATTTACTGCTCTCTAGTGATAGAGAAAATTCTCACTCTTTGGTATAAAGGAAGCCTTAGGAGAATTAAATCTTCAGCTGTATTAAACCAAATACTTTGAAGTTGATACAGAATTCCCCAAGAAGCAAATATCTATCTAGAAGTTTAATGGTTTTCATCACATACCTTGTGGAGTATAATGATGATTCTTTCAAAACTTTCCATGAAACAATTATTTTTTTCTCTCTCTTTTTACTCTGATTTGAAGGCTGAACTTCAATACAAAAGGAATTTTCAAATGATCATTATAAAACTTGCTAAACATTTCAGTTTGGAAATGTCAAAACAAAATTTTCTGACCTTAACAGAACATCTTTTTCTTCCTGAAATAAAATTGTCAAATTTGTCAGGTTTCTGTAAAACATTTTGCTTGGATGCATTGGCATTTTATAATCTCTGATAAAATGTTCTGTCAAAATATTCCCAGCTGGTCCTATAATAAGGCAGTAGAGATTTCTACCAGCTGAAGACAGGTCTTTTTTGTTCAGATACAGCCATTATAAGGAGAAATATGTACATATATAAACACAATTTTCTATGTAGATCCTTATTTTTGTTACTCATTCCTACAGTTTTCTCCTCTATTAAAAATGAAAGAATTGGCAATGTTCTTCTTATACTTGCAAGTCATCAATTTAAGTTACATTGTAAAAACACTAGGAAAATACAAACCACAAACTGTATTAGAAGCAGCATATTCAGGTGTTTGCTACTACCCTTCTGGAGGGTTCTTAGATTGTCTTTCATTCTTCACAGAAGAGTGAACATTTGTAAATCAGGATACATAAATAATGGGAATGTGCTGCAAAACAAATGCTTACTATACTAATAGATATTACTGTTATGAGTGCAGAAATCTACAAATTGATCCAGGTTGGTGTGAGAAGCCCATTAAAAAATACTCATTGCTTAAAATGAGCAATTTTATTTTTCCCGAATTAAAAAAAATGTCCTTTGGTCTACTAAAATCCCCAATTTTGGTGTTATTGAAAAACTGTGGTATGTCACTTACATGGAAATAAACCATTTAATGACTGTTCCACTAATGTTCTTCATGTCATGCCTTCCCTCATCCTCTGCTAAAATCATTATGCTGAAGTCCCATCTGGTTCTGATGTCAGAAGACTCCAGCAGAGACTAGCATTTTTCCTCAGTGATCTGTAAAGCTTTTATTTTTGCTTCATGGATTTTTAAACTGTGCAGTGAAATTGGTGAGCAGACCACGAAGTCATGCTACTGTAAGAGAGAAAATTGCCAGAAGATGACAGAAGACAGTAGGGAAATGAGTAAACAGAACTGGGCTAAGGAATTAAAGCCTCTTTCCATAAAACATCTTTTTTTCTTTTTCTCTAAAAGTCTCAGTGTAATATTGATTTAGTGGCCAATTTAGACTCCTGCTTGGGTTGGATTTATTGAGAGAGAGAAGAGTAGATAGGCTGGCATTTCTGAGGTGTTGCAGCACAAGGAAGAGCAGCTGCACAGCCCATCATCCATAGTTCTGCAGCGTTTTGCCCTGGCCAAATCATGCACAGGCCAAGGCATTTCTGCAGTTCAGACTCATCCTCAGTGCATCGTGAGCCATTAATACAAGCCATCCATCACAGATTTTCTAGCATGCAGACCCTGGATAAATAAAAGTAATTAAAGGCATCTTTTGGAAGCATGTTTATGAAGATTTTATCAAAGAGAAAGGAAGTTGGCACTTGCGTGTAGTAAGAATCTGCTAAATGGACTTGTTTGAAAACAGGCTTACTCATTTGTCTAAAAGATGTAAAGGGGTTGTTTGGGGTTCCCAATTCAATTAGAAATATGTTATTTTGAACGTTTAGTTCTGGGAATAGTTTTATGATACGCTGTTCCCTATTTTCAATATATACTGCCTTACATCACAGCAAATGAACAGTATTTGTCCAAAATACTGCTTTCCTGGCTAGTTTCCAGGTGATTCTTTTAAGTCCCTTTAGCAGGACAGACAGAGATGTTGCTGAAGGCCAGGTCAAAACTTCTATAACCTCAGCTAAAACATATCTGGAGATGACAGTGCAACTCAAAGTGGCCAGACTATAACTTCTTTTCCTCTTTATCCGAGTGATTCACATATTCCTCTTATTTAATCTAGTAAGTTTATTTTCAATTAAATCCAAAGAGGTTAAAAGAAAAGATCTAAGAGCATAGGTTGGGTGAGTGGTCACAGCAATGGTGAGGGAGGGAAGAAAAGCAGTGAAAAGTAAGCATCAAGGCCCTGAGAGGTCTAGGTTAGATGTAGATTATCTGTTCATGCTAAGACACAAATGCTATTTTTTTCTAGAATGGTGCCAGCACTCTTAAGTAAATCTCTACATTCCTATCACAATATAGAAGCATTTTACATGAGTGCTAGCACTTTCTATCCATCAGTAGTCCCAGAAGTTGCACAATAAAATTCCAGGATTTGTAGAAAAATGAAGTTAGAAACACTGTTTCTACCAGGAACATCCAGCCTAAAGTATATGGCAACATGGCAGTTCATCCCACTTGAGGTTTTTATCTCCCTAAAGACAGCTAAATCCTAACAACTGATTCTTTTTATTCTTCTTCCATTTCATTTTTTTTTTCAAAAATGTGCATTGAATACAGTATTGTTCCAAATCTAAATGAAGTTTTTGAAATTACTAATTTTTTTTTTCTTTAAGCAGAATTGTGATCTGCATTTAATTTCATAAACTTGGATGACATGGGAACAAAAGAATATCTTAAAGTTACTTCAAGCATTTTTATCACAGAAAGCACATGCTGATAACATATAATTTTCAAATGTAATCTCTTGAATTTGTATGTTTTGTAATACTGAGTTTACTCGTATAAAATTAGATACTGTCTGGTGGAAAAAAGTCTCCACCCAGAACTCTATGAAATAGCAAACTGAAAAATTTTCACACTTCTTAGTGAAACCTATTCTTAGAATTAAGCCAATTAAACATTTGAGGAATATTTTTGAGGTATAAAATGAGTAGTGACAAGTGCATTCAACTGTGAAACCTCAAGAACATGAAGACTGGGATATCGGTTCCATCTATATACTCTTTTGCCTAGAAATCCACACTCACTTGGCTGTGAGGTTGGAGAGATGAATTAGTGATGGCTGAAGTTAATAAGAGGCTCTTTTTCTAGTCCAGTGGATAGAAGCTTATTCCTTTATTACCTGTTGCTTGTATATTCACCTTTTCCCTTTTACAGAGGCTTTGCTTCAAACATAGAGCAAAGCAGACACTTGAGATATTTTTCCTTTTAAAAGGAAGAGGTTTGTTTTGGTTTTGTTTTCATTTTTTTCCTCTCTTAATTAAGAAATTCTACAGAATTAATTGTGTAATTACTCTCCAAGTTCTTATGTTCCAGTCCCTCACTAGCATCCATAGACTGATGTTTAATAATTTACTTCTTTGGAATCAAACATGGACCAGCATTCAAGTTGCTGTACTGATGCTTTATTTGACAGCTGCTAACTCGAAAGAGCCACCATGTATGCACAGACATGGTATTACAGAAAAAGCACAGGAAACAGAAAAAAATAAACTCAGGAGAGGTTAGTGTGTGTTGGAGTGTGTTTTAGCATGTAAACTTCTTGTTTTGCATTTGACTTTACAATAGCTTCAGCTGAAACACCCAGTAAACCAAATTACAGCGGGAGATAGTTACTGTCTGCCTTCTTTATTGTCCTGTAAGCTGATGGATTTTTCTCCCCCTGTAGTACTCCTGTAGTCTCCCCCTTAGTACTGTACTACACTTCCCCTATTAACAGATATCTTAATTCTAAGAACTAGACCTATTTATAAAGATAGGAAGCAACATTATAGCATAATGAAAACTCTCATTTCCTCTGATTTTTAATAAAAAGTTTAAGCAGTTAAACCGTGCAATGCACTGGTGTTCATTAATGACATTGCATATTTTAATGGTGTATTTATTATGCAGTCATGCAGACAGAGCAGAAAAGATTTCTGGGGATATTTTTTTAGTATCCAGTTTCAAATCTGCAGCCATTGTACTTAGATGCAGTGTTTAGGGAATTTCCAAATTAACTGCTTAGGAAAATTCAGGTACCTCTTTTTCTGCATTTAAATATCTTGCAGAAACATGGATATAGAGATATTTGGGCTTTCTGTTGGTAGAACATGACATCACTGGGAATTAGTTCTCCCTTCCCTCTCCTCTGTTGCAGCTATTCAAAACAGCAGAGACAATCCCTCTGCTTCTGTCTATGAAATATGGAAGCCATTGACTTGACAGCCATCATTTATATCCTTGGGATCATCTCCTCTTGAACATTTTGGTCAGGTAGATCACTCCTTATAATTTAAGGCCCATGGTCCTTGCACCATTCTGTCTTTTAATACCAGCTCTTCCAGTTAACATGGCTCCACTGTATTCATCCACCATAACCTTGGTTAGTGTTGCAAAAAAGGAATGCAGGATTAGCTCTGAAAAATGATTTAGACTCCGTGGTGCTTTAATCCTAGGCCTCTCTGAGTAAGCTTTCCAAAGGTGCCCATGAGAGCTGTGAAATTATTCATCATGAATAATATTTATTACAAATACATTAAAAATAACTCTTGAGCAAGGTCCTGATGTTGTTCAGGATCATCTGCCAAGTAGTCTGAGATAAAATCACTGGCCTTGGTTCAGTGACAGGTAGTCTGCTCAAGTATTTGCTTGTTCCTGCAAAAACTCATTGCATGTGATTTTGCACATACCATTGGTAAGGACATTTAATCAGATAGAAAGCTGGAGCAGAAACAAACATTTAGAATCAGACACGTAGGAAATGGTGAAAGCATGTAGCTCTCACATGTTGACATTTCTGACCATAATAATTTTTATTGGAAATGGTTTTCTTTAGGTTTCTGGCTCTTCAAATTCTGGTAAATGATATGCCACAAGTAACAACAACTGAACTTGCAGTTTCTGTTCATGCAAATTGTCACAATGCATCTGCATTTTTATTCATCCAGCTGGAGAGTACACAATGATAGTGACATTTGCTACACAGACTTTTAGCTGTAAGCAGAACCTGATCCTTTTCCACTGACTATATTGGTTGCAGCTTCCAGAGTGGTAATGACTTTCAGTCACTTCCAATCTGGCTAATAAAACTCAACCCAATAATTTAGATGTGAAAGACTATCATGTCATTATTACAAAATTCCTGAGCTCCTGCTCCCTCCTGGGACCACTCAAAAATAGGTGTACTTTTGGTACCACAAAATGATAAATTGCAGAATATTTCTATAGTTTAAATATTTCTAAGAGTGCAATTCTTCACTCCCTGCTGTTTACAAGGGAAATTCTGTCTACAAACAATACATTACATTAGCTGTCCTCTTTATCATAAAGCCATGTTGAATACTTGTAACATTTATAAAAAGACACCAACTGATTGCAAGATGAGCGTTACCCTTGAGCAAATTATGAACACATTTATTTCAGTCTTATGCATTTGAAACTAATTTTCTGGTAATATCAAAAGTGTTCATAGAATTAATTTCCTGTCAGTTCAGCAGTATTCAAGTGAATATTTTATGATTTTGCATTAGCTGTATTTGTCTAGAGTTGTGACATGATCGAGTCATTCTCTGAGGGAAACACATTAATAATTAAACTCTGTCCAATGTGGAGTGCTAAAGATGACAGCATAATTGTACATTTCAGAGACCATTTCACAAGGCAGAGAATGAGAATTGCCCTGCCACCATTTAAATGTCAATTTAGAATTTCTTTCTAAAATTAAAACAGCATTGCAGAAAACAAAGAAAAAAAAAAAAAGAGGGGATAGAAAGACAGATGTCAAATTTGGAACCTTGTCCCCGTTTTGCTTTTCCTTTCCTTTAAAATGTGAGCTAAATGTAAATGCATTCCAAGAAGAAAAGGAAAAGTGAAAAGACAGATAAATTATTATCTTAAGAATTTTTTTCCCCCTTTCTTTTGGTAATATAATATCATCACTGGTTGTAGTACTGGAGCTGTTTAGATGATAAATGCAACTTGCATAGATTAGCTCTGAAGAAAATACTGCTTCCTGACATGAGGAGCTTTGATTGGTTTCAGCCCTTACATGTGACTCTTTTTTGCCCTGACAACTTCAACAGTATTTTAAGATTTTTATCTACTTTCTAGTCAAATACCCACAGAAAGATCACTATGTTATTTATTATTTATGTTTCTTTTTCAGCTTCTAAAAGTAAAACACTATTAGGCTTTAGCTAAGAGATCTCCAAAATTTCAGAGGCATATATTTTGCAACCACTTAAACTTCCCCAACGAAAAGAGCCTTTGCTATCCTGGAGATACAGCTGAGCCACAGTTTCACATTGTGTATTCAGCCCACTTAATGAACACATATCCTTTAAAAAGTGCTTAAATTAAAGACATATTAATGTTTCTGTAAGACTCTTTTTTTACCTCAACCACACGACTGACACCATGCCAAAGAATTGTCCCTTTGACTAGAACCTAGCTAATTTATCCCTTATTCACTGCATCTTTTACCACGTTCTCCCTAGAGTTTTAGACAAAAGCCCAGTTGAAGAAGAAGTACCTATATGGACTCAGGCAAATACAAATAACTGCAGGAGGTCTTACAGTTATTTTATGACAGATCTATTGTCATGCTGCCTCCATCTTCTGTTTTCCCTACTCCTACTTCACCCTTAGTGGACCCACTTTACTTGCATATTCTTTTCTGTTGATCGTCCCCTGATAAATCATTTATTTTCATATCAAATTATTTAGGAAGTTATTCCACTTCTTACCATCCCTGTGTTCACTTGTTTGTGCTAAATCCTTTTCCTCACCCGTATTTTCCATCTCATCCTTTTAGACCATAAACAGTTTAGGAAGAGCATTTGCTCCTTTGCCTCTGTACTTTAGCTACCACAACAATAGTTGCTACTTGACCACTGCAGTATGAAACATGATTGATCATCCTAATTCATTTCATTTCATTTCACTTCATTCCACTGAGTCCATGTAAATCTCTGTGGTACAATTCAAGAACTATTTAGGGCAAACAGGAGCTTTTAATGAGTACAATCCCTGTCTTTTAAGGGGCATGTTTAAGATTTTTTGGCATACAAATGTAAGAAAGGAGTATTTAATCTGAACTGCATGCTGATTTCAACATTTGCTACTCTTTTATGAGCCAGTTAAATAAAAAGAAAGAGAGCAGAAAAGAAATTGCTATGATGCTAAAAGTGATTGATATACCTTGTCATTGTTTGTATATGCTCATAGTTGAGATCCCTCTGGAAATACAGTTCTCAAGTACTACTTAATTTTGCATTTGCTAAGGATTAATTTCACAGTAAACTTAGAATTGTTACATTATTTTAACATATTTAAGAGACAGTACAAAATTGCATTTGCATATGAAATGCGCATTAAAGAGATAGTAATTTTTTGCATCTCTATTTTCGCCTGTATGTAGAGAGAAGCAACTTCTCCACTGAAAGGGTTGTTAAGCAGAGGAACAGGCTGCCCGGGGAGGTGGTGGAGTCACCATCCCTGGAGGCATTTAAAAGACATGTAGATAAGGTGCCAGTTCCACATGGTTTTGGCAGTTCCACACTGGCAGTTGTGTTAATGGTTGGACTTGATGATCTTAAAGGTCTTTTCCAACCAAAACTATTCTATGATTACTAAAGACTGAATGATGGTGGCATGTTCAGACACATGAAATGGAAGAGAAAACATTAAACACAGGACAGTAAACGCTGTTTATAAAACTTTACTATGTGAAACCATGACTGGGTTAGGACAACATATAGCAAAGCGAAATAACATATTTTTCATGTTAAAAAACTGAAATATAGTTGTTTTAAATAATTATTCACGTCTGGTTGTATAAGCTGGCAGTTAAATAAGCTGTTCATTTTTGAGCATGTGGTTCATTTTTTTCCTGACATCCATTTATATTACTTGTTTGTTTCAGTACATCTGTGTATGCTATATATATTCATGAAGCCATCAAACCACTTTTAGTTTCTTTTAAGTTAGCTAAAGCAATAGGTGCTATTTCTACAGTGATTATACATTGAAGATATGTTCTAACTTAAAAGTTAGAACTTTTTTTAGCTAACTTTTAAGTTTAGCTAACTTTAGCAAAGTTAGCTAAAGCAATAGGTGCTATTTCTACAGTGATTATACATTGAAGATATGTTCTAACTTTGCTGTTAACTTATTTCAGTAGTCTAGCAAAATATTTGACCAGAGAAGAAAGCACAACTGATCTGTGTTCACTTCTCATTATTTCTGTACACACTTTCATCATGTTCCTTATTCTCCACACGTTCAAAAACTGAGTTCTTTCTAGTATTCAGATATTGGACCTTGAGAACACTCAATTGTTTGTGGGTTTTGTTTGTTTGCTTGTTTGTTTGTTTTTTCCAAATATTAAACTTTATATAATGTGTTTAAATAGATGAAAGTCCTTTTCAACTGTCTTTCTTTGAAAAGTGTGTAAATAGGATCACACAAAGTACTTAGTGATTCATACTGTTATGAGGCTGATAAATTGTTCCATTTTAAATTCTAAGAGCAGCTAATATTAAGGAAGCTAATAGGATTTATGAGATGTGATTCTTTCCCTTAGAAAAAAATCTAAACTACTCCTCCAGAATGTTCTTTTGGAAGTAATTTGTCTTTGATTCCAATGCACTTATGTAGAAATGTGTAGTGGCACGACCCTATAAGCATGCAACGTACAGCACTTAAAATTCTGCACTTCTTGAACAAAGAATTGTATTCACACCTGGGAACCACTTTTTCACTAGATCACTTTGGTCAAATTGGGGATCAGTGAGAAAGAAGAACACTGAAAACATGTGAATCTAGTTTAAGAAATATTTATAGATGACAAGTATTCATCAGTAATTAAAATGTTAATCTGAATGCTTTAACAGATTCAAATGTTATGCATGCACATCCTGGGATTAATGAACTACAAAACCTTTTACTGGAGTAGAAAGTGTAATGGATTAATCCTTGGTCTCCAGTTAAGTTCAGTATTTTTGTATTTTAACCTCAGCCAGGTCGATGGTAAACTCCAAAGGGAACTTTGTGAGACTCCGCAGCATATTTGTACTAGCAAATATTTGTAGGTTTTGTGTTTCTATGAATTTTCAGCTTGGAAATAAAGCCTCTAGGCAAACGATGCAGTCCTTCGGGAGAAATGAGAATCAGCCATGGTCAAAGTCAGTTCCGAATATGAAAAGCATCCCTTACTTAAAGTATGAACAAAGAAACACCTTGTCCGGAAAAGCCAAACTCAAAAGAACTGAAGGCTGCTTTGTAGCACTTGTGATGTAGTGCAGAGATAGCTGAGCTGGTGGCAGCTGCATGAATCTCAGCGTGGGTTGCTCTTTTCCAGGCTGGTTCTTTCCTGATAACTGCTGTTTATTTCATCTGTGTTTTAAGGACTGTTACATTCCAGCAGTGTAGGGGAGAATCTTTTACTTACTTCACCCCTTTCCTTTTCACTGTGACTTAACATTAGTAATACAGGCAGTTTATGATTAAAGTAAACCTTCAGAGACTTTTTATTCCTTACTATTCCACCTGCTGTGCAACTGAAACCTCAATTCAGATGTAATTTTCCCCATCTAATGTAAATGTTGTAGATACTTCATCTCTATTGATATTTTTCTTCTTTTGTTTTGTCTTACTGTACCCTAGAATTTATGTTGCTGAGCCTTATTCTTGCATTACTATCCATGTATGGTTTTGATACAGTTTCATCCACAAGATTTCTCCTTGCATGAATAGCCAGGACTTCATCAATGCAAAAGCGAATACTTAATTTTGCTATTATTAGTAATATCTAACAAGAGTGAAGATTTCTTCATAGACAAAGTAGACAAAACTGATTTCCTAGACAGTGATTCAAGGCACTCAGGATCCTACTTTTCTCCACTCATTTTGTAAGTAACTGAAAGTTCAGTGTCAACAAATTAAAGTTCCATTCCCTAAAAATAGCATTTTATTACATAAAACTATTATTATACCAGTACTAGTTTATATGTAGTCTTTTTTCCATGGAGAAATGATAACCTCCTGGATAAAAAGGATAAAAATACCTATTCTAATTTAAAACAACAATCAACACTCCCCAGAAAAGCTCAACAACTTTCCCCCCAACATTAATTTTTCTTCCTCTAAGTGCATGAGGAAGCCTTACAAAAACACCACACTGTCCATCCAAACAACTGGCTATTTAGAACAAATGAGTCCTGTAGGAATTCATTCTGAATCTTATGTTTCTGATAATGATGATGATTATGATGAATAACTGGCATTTGCTGTTGCTTTTTCTGCTGATTCCTCAGTTCCTGATAGACATATTGTTGCTACAGTTATTGCTGCTGGTCCAACTGCATAATGTGAGGAGAATCCACAGAGATATAAACAAGCTCTTTAGCAGCCAAGTGAAGAAACCTGTAATTTTAGAAACAGGAAGAAAAATTGCTAGTGATTACCAAATACTGCAGGAGTTATACCAGAGCAGGCCACTGTGAGAAAATCAAACAAGACCTGGAAGTGGCTCTACGTCATACAGATTTACTGAAACTTGGGGCCCTAGGTTTTGGCTTTTTTAAAGGTAACAGAAATACCCTTGTATTTAAAAAAAACCCAACAAACAGCAATTGAGGCAGGATCTTTGCTTTATTGAAATCACTGATGCAGATGTAATAGGGGTTGGTAGCACAAACCAGAGCCAAACTGTGTTGTGACTATTGCCATTATCTTCCAGTAAGAGATTCTTATTTAGATGACAAACCCTTTGTAAATAATCCAGGTTTTTTTGCAATGTGTTTTATAGCACTTTACATTGTATGAGTCATTTTAATGAGCAGGGCTCCCCTAAAACACCCTGAGAACGTAGTAAGGATAGATGAACATACATTTTAGAAGACAGGAAACATAAACAAACATTTTTGATCCCTGTCCAATAGCTGAAAATCTTCCTGGCTACAAATGCTCTTTCTCATCATTTTAGGAACCTAAAAAAGTTATCAACTGTATAAATTAGGAATATACTAGGAGATACTAGAGTATCTCATTTATAGGCAGCCTAATACCATAAATATCTAATGTCTAGCAAGATGCTACATGATACTGTCTCCTTTTCATTTCTTGACAGACTTGTCCTGCAGCACAAAAGCCCCCATCATTAGTGAAGTTACTATTTGTCATAATTTAGGAAACTTGTCTAGAATTAATGAACTAATGAGCCAGAGTTAGAACATTACAATATTTCTGTAAATATGTGCATTTAGGTATTTGACTTCTGAGCAAAGATCTACTAAATCTTAGTTGAAGTCTGTAGGGGCTGAAACATCTTTGGACAAAAGGTATACTCAGGA
>JAOEGS010017967.1:0-14443 GCA_025447755.1 Corythornis vintsioides | reverse complement strand
TGCTTTAACAAGAATGAAAAGTGGCAAATGTTGCCATCATTTGTCAGAGCTACCTGTATTACAACAAGATGTGTCTCAAGAAGCTTTTGTGCCATGTTATTAACCTCATATGCTTAACATTCTTTGAAAACTTTAGATTTCATTCCTGGATAGACTTAACACCAACATCATAACTTGCTCTGCTAACTACACAGATAGTGTAATTTTTCACCATCAGAATCAGGGATAAAAAAACCCAAACATTTGTTTCACTTCCACTAACTGATTCATGCTAAAAGAAGAAGAGTTTTCTATGAAGACTTTGTCGGCAAAGCAGCATGTAATTCATAGAATCATAGAAATGTCTGGTTTGAAAGGGACCTCTAGAGGTCATCTAGTCCAACCCCCCCGATGAGAGCAAGGACATCAGCAACTAGAGCAGGTTGCTCAGAGACTCGTCAATGCTCACCTTGAATGTTTCCAGGGATGGGGCCTCAACCACCTCCCTGGGTAATTCAAAACCAACTGCCTTCTAGAAACTTCCCCCCCACACACATAGAGCCAGGATATGCCTCCCTAGAACAGTGATTTGCTGTGGAATATCTTGAGCTAAATACCCCCAGAAGACATGGAAGCTTTGCCTGTGCTAGTTTACTCTGGCAGATGGAACTTTTAAATATTTATTATGTATTCGCTATATCCTTGCTGTGATGAAAAAAATTCTAAGCATGTCATTGCGAATGAGATACTCATCTAATATCGGGGTAAAAAAAATATACAAGTATCTCAGAATTATGAATCTGAGCATTAAAGAGCTAAGTTCATGTGATATTAAAAAAACCCCAAACTTACCATCTTTTTTTGCATTTATTCTTTGCACAAGACATTTGTGATTAGATAATCATATATGTCATAGGAAGCCATTAAGTGTTGGCAGAACTGATGCTGTATTTTTAATCTGAAGGGTATACAAAAAGCATATGCTAAACCACTTGGCCTTATAAAAGTATGAAACTTCTGAGGTGGTCATGTTAACCTCTAATTCTATAAAAATAACATTAAATGGTTGACATGAAAAAGAGAAAACTCTCTGATAACATTTTTTAAAATGTTCACATTTTAAAAAGAGTGCAAATAAAATATTATTACAAAATAAATATGAGCAGTTGCTACTCCCTAGAGACTCTTACACAGTCAGTAGGTAACCACAAGGGCAGACTGAGTATACTGCAGAAGAGTTTCTCTTTCCCATAGCTGAGTGCAGCACATAGCGAAGTTGTAACCCAACAAAGGTAAATAGAGATAGGCCCTGAGGCTTAATACATACTTTACTGGAGAAGAAAATACTTCAACTAAAGAGGGATAGATTGGTTAGCAGGTGGCTAACCAGCATGATCCCAAACATAACCACAAACATTTCTTTCTGTAATTTCTATCTCAATTGTAGTTTTAAATACTTTGGACGTCAAACAAGACAAAGTGAATTTATATTTCACGGGATGGCGATCTCTAGTTGATCACTGTGGCACTATGAAGCACTGGGACGTGATCTAGGAACATTGTTATGCATCTTTCAATAGAAATTTTGAAAATTAAAGTCGTGATTCTTTGATTCCTTAGAGGCCTAATCTACAGTTGCATATCCAGACTGACTTGGCAGTGACTTCTTTTTCATTACCATACCAGAAATTTATGTAGTAACAGCTGTGGACGAACAAAACTAAAATAGAAAAGTTTGTAATGAGTGTATTTGTACGCATAGGCAAACACAAGCTTGTACATAACCATTGCTACCATCAGAATAAGCACTTTTATTAGGAAATGATTGACATAAAAATTAGGCTTTCGTATCTATCGATCAATTTTGACCTTTAACTGAGGGCTCACTGGGAAAGTAAAAAGTCTGTTTGGAGGCGTATTTTGTAGTTTTGAAATGTAATTTCATTACCCACAGAATGAAGCATTTACACAAATGCTAATATACTTTGATATATTTTTAAGCACATTAAATTAAAAGCATCAGTAATTTCATAAGTTTTATATGCAAGTTGTTGCCCTAGATAGACATAATCAGAGTAGTGAACCATTATAATGTTGTCTGTTACTACCCTGGCATCAGCCTAAAAGTATTAAAACCACAGCTTTTCAATCCCTGAATACACAACCTGTTATAGCTACATTTTATCTGGAGGTTAAAAAAAGCAACAAGCCTTTAAGGACAATTAGAATAAAAATACATATGGCTATATATGGATCCAACTAGGTTACTTTCTCATCTACTCAGTAAGGAATTTTACACCAACTCTCAGTGTCAAGACAGCAAATTTGGATTTAAACACAAAAAAGCATAGGCTTTCCACAGGTTCCATGGCCCTACCAGTTAACACTTCAGGGACTGTTGGATACCTGAATAACCTAGCATTAATAGTAAAACACATCTTTTAATCCACTGTGTTCCTAAGTCTTAGTGAAAACTCAAGATTGACTTAAAATGTGGCTTGAACACATGGTCAAACAATTTTTCAACAAATAAACATTTTAAAAAATGTTTAAATATGACAAGCATATTTGAAAATGTTTTCCCCAACTTGTACAATATCTGCAGACTCCAGAACTTCATTTAGCTTGTGCAAATCCTGAAAGTCCATCCTAGCACAGAAGACAGCAAATACCAGCAAAATGTGGATTTTGACTAACAATAGTAATTCTGTATCACAGCTTCTCAACCTGCAGGTAGAACTTTCACAACAGAATGCTGGTAGGAACCATATTTATTGAAAGGAACTCGGTCACTACTTTCTAAAAATTCATTAAACAAAACAAGACAAAGAACAAACCACAAGTAAATATCTGTATGAATTTTAAAAATGGATACTGTAGTACAAGTAAGTAAAGTCTCAGGTAAAGTAGAATTCAGAGCTTTTAAAAGTGGCATTCAATGTGTATGTAACATGGCAAAACATGTTAGACAGTGGTTTGATCCATTTCAGGATGTTTCTTACAGAAAACAAGTTTAGTCTTGATTTTCTCTCCAGGAAAGTAAGGGCATCTGCATTCTCATTCAGTCTTTGCTGTTGCTTTGAGGCAACACAGCCTAAGAATCTCTAAAAAGTTCCCATAAAATGGGCACAACATACTGTGGTTTTTGTTCAGTTAATGTGCATTTTGACAAGAACAGTGAGGGGGGTAGGCAAAGAAAGATGCTGCCTAGTTTTACCTTCATCAGCTAAACAAGGTGCCCTCTGAGTCACTGAGCATGGTAGAAATGACATGGAATTGCAGGGTGGTCTCAGATAGGGGAGGGGGCATATGGACCCTGCAGCCAGAGAAAGGCAGCTGGGACAGATAAAGTTCAATGCAGGGTCTGGATTATCCCTGGAATCATACCTATTTCCAAGAAATACCAGTGCAACTATTAATTTATTACGAGCTTCAGCAGTTGAAAATCTCACAAAAATATCCCACAAAACATTGAATGCTAATGGTAAAACACAACTTACTAAAATTAGATATTTTGAAATCATGTAGCTTCATGGAATTCTCATCTATACTAAAAACAAAAATTGAACATGAGTTTAAAATATATAACACAATGCAATCAAAGGAGACTGGAAATGTTAGTGATCAACTGCAAACCACGTTTCAACAGCCACTAACTTTCAAGCATTTCATCTGTATATTTCTGAGATGCTTTCACCATAGTAAATTTTGCACTCCTGGCTTCAAGGACAGAAAGCCAGAAAATATTAAAATTACCATTGGTTTTACAACTCTACCTCATAGAAAATGCAGCTAAAAAGTTGCTAAATAAATAAAATCCACCAGATGCTAGTATTTTTTTCCATCTTAATACAACTTGGAAATACAAATTCTACCATAAGAATATGAAATCACCTCAGAAATGGCAAAATTTAGGACATTATTTAATTATTCAGATTTAAAGATGGATGAGACTAAACATTGGAGTAAAAGAACATCATAAAATGTGTCATAAAACTAAAGAGTATACTAAACTCTCTCTCCATGCTTCTCTTACTCCTGTGTATAAAAAGGTAAAAGACAGCTGCTTGGAATATACTCTTTGTATGGGAAACACAGTACTTTGGCACAATCACCAAAACAAATTGGAGTGGTGAAGAGAGAACTACCTCTGTTGTCTAATATGTTCCTTACTAACACACCATGAACTCATGCCAAGATGCCCAGTTCCTTCTAATTTCAAAGGGAATGAGGCACAGCGTGAAAGTCTGAGGTACAAATGCAAAAGGATTACCATCTGGCTTGTAAAAGTATTTAAAGTAGCTTTGACCTTCAAAAGCAAATGTGGTTACAGTTGTGAAAGGAAGAAAGAGGTCTGAAAATTTTTATGGAAATCTTGAGGACTTGAACAATAATTTTTTTTTTTTTAAAGGTAATTTAAATTTCCAGTATATATAAAACCAGTCATTAAAGTAATATTGAATGATTAGTAACATCAATTGTATTACAGCTGGTTAACACTACCACAAGTGTGGATTTATATAATTGATAGACATTTGCTTAGATTTATATCATAGATACACATTTGCAAGGTTTGAACCATGACAATGTCTTTATTCCTATAAACTTGGCTATGCAAGGTATGAAATAATTAATATATTTTTTTCTGACAAATAACTTCCATTCAGAAAGCAATTCATCCACAATAATTCACAGTCTGGCAGTACCCAGGTCTCTTCACTGACCAGAGGAAGAACTAGGATGACTAATTTGCTGTCTTGAATGCATCAATTTAGAATGATCAGTCTGTGCTTGAATCACATCTACATCCCCTGCAGGCTATAGAAAAAATAAAGATAAAATCTTTGACTAGGTTTCCTAATGTAGTTCACAGATTTGGGATGGTAAGCCAAGTCTCCCTAGCTCCTACCTAGCTTTTACAAGATAGAGTATTGCTTGGATTCATAGTCTGGTCTCAGCTTTGTGCATTGCTTGCTCCCTTGATCAGTCATCCTAGCATTGTGAAACTGCATAAAAAACTTCTCATCACTAGGCAAGGTCATGATCCACATACTGCAGGAACCCATCCATATGCTTTGTCCAATCTGCACCCCTCAACTTGGCACTTCAGCAGCATTAAGAGCACAACGTGATCTCAAAAGTCAAGCAGGGGGAAAAAAGTAGAAAATAAAAAAAAATTAAAAATTTACACACTTGACTGTTTCTTCTTACAACTAAAATTGTCTTTCTGCCTGATAAGCATAAGATGAAGAAACTAATAACATTAGCCTTGTCACTGTGACAAGGAGTAAATAGACAATTACATGTGCAGGAAACCAAACAGGCTATCAGAACTAAACCTGTTGGACTAAGATGTCATCTTCATTCCAAATACTGTCTCCTTAATTCATGCTGCATGCTTAATGGTTACATCTAGACACAAATTACCTGTATGGTCCAATGAAGACAATTAAATAGCTAAGTAGTTTCAATGTTGCAGCATGCTTAAATCTTTTGAAAACTACAGAAAAGTATTAAATATCCTAATCTATCATTCCTAAAACAGCTGACTTCATTCTTCCTGTTTATTCACTATTCCCATTTTCTTCACATATTTATTTTCTTTAAACTACAAATTTTGAATTTAAAATGGTATCACAAAGGAGCTAAGAAAAATGACGAGAATATTCAAAGTAGTATTTTAATTGAATAAAATGGACTTAAATCCTACTTACTCTATAGTACATAAAAAACAATAACACCATTCACCCAAGGTGATTTTTAACTGCTAATGTATAGGTAACAGCTCAGTAATACCAGAACTGTGGAACAGAAGTAGTCATACTTCTAAAAAAACAAACAAACAAACAAACAAACAAAAAAACCCAAAACACCCAAACAAACAAACAAACAAAAACCAAGCAAAAAACAAAATTCCTTGGTGATAAGACAAAAACAATTCACAAGGAAACCTACTACCCTAAAATTTCATTTTAAAATTATGATAGCTGTTCAGAGCATTACGTATTTCACTAAAGTATCAAGCTTTGTTATTGAATACACTTCAAGAAAAATTGCTCCATGCATCTGTCCTCTGTCTTTCTTAATATTAACTTTTGTATGGCACTTCTTTGGAAACACAGGAAACTTCCAAGGAACCACTACACTGAGGTTAATAACTATCAATGAAACTTTTAAATGATCTCTTTGTTATGGTCCCAACAATGGCCCCAATTGTAACAGTGAGATAATACAGCTGTTTAAACAACAGGCCATAGCATTTGTTAGGCTCTTACTAAACCAGATAAATTAACATATATATGAGAACAGCTCAGGTCTATCTGCTCTGTCTCATGGATCCAGAGAAGTTACTTATTACCTAATCTCTTGATCCATAAAAGTGACTGAAGTAAATTATGTTGTGACACTCATTGCCAGATGAATATAGTCCAAAATCCCTGCTAGGCTTGCATGTTGTGCTGCTGTTGGACAACTATGTCATCATACTTTCAGTTACAGTCTCTGAGGAAAAAGTCCCTTAAGTTTTTTAAGATTTGTATTTTTATTTTGTTGAATTCTAGAATGGAAAGATTTATCAGGGTAAGCTTTCAAAAATCTTACAAATGGGAAAAAAACCTACAAATCTCATAAAGTCAGTCCCTCTAAGTCTAATTCAATTCATAACAATAAGGGCCACAAAACTCAGTATTGCATAAGAGCTACTCAAGAGAAAGATATAATTAATTGGCAATAGGGAAAAAACAGTTAAGGGACATGTTTTGCTCCTAATGCTTTCCTATAGCACAGCAACAGCTCTCATTCTTGTGCCATATGGGCATCCTGTTTGAAATGGGCAATCAATCTGGTACACACTCTTCAAAGGAGACTGGACAAGGGCATTTGGTACTGAGGTCACTATGCCCTTCACACTCTACAATTAGTCTCCTTCACAAATGCTGCCTTTTTCATTCACAATCACTAACTACAAGGCTTTATATAACTCACCTCTTCTGGAAGTGCTCAAAAAAACCCAATCAACTAATAACCAAAAACTTTTCATGGTTTCTAAATGTATAGTGCTTCTTCTGTAATTAAGTAGCAATTTATGATACCAAGACCATAAAGAGGAAGGATGCTTCATCTTTCATCATACATATGTTAATAACCTGTCCCAAATACACTGCAGTGAGGAGGAAAGCTATAGCTGCACTTGGAGAAACTACATGAAAAATCGTCCATTTCTATGTTAGCTATTTGTGGGGGGCAAAGAAGACAAGGGAGGAATGTCCTTCAGTCTTCAATATTAGAAACGTATTACAAAATGTTTTATTGGCAAAGGATTATACATGATGTACATCTGCTTATGAAATGAAAGCATTAAAAGTAAAATATACATAAACAAATCTGAAAATATTAATCATGTGAGAACTACCAAAACCCAAATAATAATTTCATCTTATGCTAAGTATTCTAGTTCAGTGTCCTGTAAGTGCACATTTGAAAATCATGCAACCTTCTCTCCTACCCAAATGTTTTATGCAATGGAGAGATTAAATGACTTTGGCATTAGAATAAGCTTCAATAGCTTTCAAAAAAAAATGTAGCATATACAGTTTTGTTTGTAACTCTCCACAAAAACTCAGTGGACGTACATTGCTGGAAATTTTATTGTGCCTCTGGAATAGCCACTGCTTCTCCTTAAAGCTGATGGTCTTACCATGTACAAAATTAAAATTTAATTACACTGGGTTTAGACTACACCTATATTAGGAACCTGCCAGATTCTTGCCTCAAAGAGAACTACTGACATTGCAAATGTATACAAAGGCTGTCTATATTTCAAATAACCATGATTCTGATACGAATTCTGATATGAATTGATGAATTACACCATCACTCTGAATATCCCCCCCTTCCTTCTTCTCCCCCCAGCTTTATATGCTTAGATGTACTACTGTCACTGGTGTGGAATATCCCTTTGGTCAGTTGGGGTCAGCTGTCTCAGATGTGTTCCCCCACTTCTTGTGCACACACACCCCCCCCCCCTTCTACATTCTGGTGGGGGTGTGTAAGAAGCAGAAAAGGCCTTGACTCTGTGTAAGCACCACTCAGCAATAACTGTGTTACCAACATTGTTTCCAGCACAAATCCAAACCCAGAAAAAAAACAGAATGGGTGATGTAAAAGGTAAAGGTCAAAGCTTGATAGAATGACCTAAGTAGAGCTTTGTCCACTGCTGATGCACCAAGTATCCGCTTCACAGTTTAGGATTGATAACCAGATTAACAACTGGTTCATTTTAATCTCACTAGATGTCCCTCTTAACACCAACTTAAATTTTAGTTCAGAACCAGATTCCAAATATCAATCTATATGATTCTTTCACCATTTAAAAGAAAGCATGAAATTGCTTATGAAGTTAAGTTTAGTAGTAAAACATGGAAACTTGACATGCTAATCCATTAATGCCCTCAGCCATGAGCATTTTTTCCTTAGCTTGGAAAAAGCAGTATTCCTTTCAACACATTATATTTTTAAGACAAAAGAAGAGGATTTTTAAGGGAAGTTTTTAGCCCATCCACAGCACTGAAAAACAGATGAGAAGCCAAGTTATGTTGCTGTGTATTTTACAACTTGATGAAAAGCAACAGTTTTAATAACGACATTTCTGACATTTACTTCAGGTTCTCCTGAACTAATCATGACTTTTCTGTATTAATTCATAATGAACATCACCCTAACAAACATTCAATACATAATATTCTCTTGCTCACTTTGATGGATAACATGTTCATTTTTACATTTATGTGACAAGACTAAGACTAACTAAGATGAATTTTCTTCTCACTGTCTAGTTCACAGTCTTCCTCTGCTGGCAGACAGCCTGGATTTCTCAAGCTTTCCTGCTTCCTCAGGTGTCATCTTAAAAAAAAAAAACCAACGAAATTTAAAATCCACATTTGATCTGAGGAATATAGAATTGCCTATTCCTTCTAACAGGAATAAGAACTCCAAATTCAGAGAATACTTATTTGACTTTCCCAGCTAAACAGATTTCTCTTCAGGGTATTAGTCTTGTCCTTTAAGGCAGAGATAATAATCAGTCACCCAGAGAACTAACCTATTTCT
The DNA here is from genome assembly GCA_025447755.1 of Corythornis vintsioides. Classification (NCBI taxonomy): domain Eukaryota; kingdom Metazoa; phylum Chordata; class Aves; order Coraciiformes; family Alcedinidae; genus Corythornis; species Corythornis vintsioides. Next base: position 5,356 of record JAOEGS010017967.1, on the reverse strand, counting down.
TCAGGTTACTTCCTTTCCTGCTTTATATCTGATCTTCTTAAGAGTTATTTTATGTAACATATATTGTTTATTTTTTTTTCAGGCCAAGCCTAAAGTTTTATCAGCTATGATTATACACCTTGAACTGCAGGAGGCCTTCCAACAGTAGCCCAGTCACTTTATCATGAACGTATGCTTACCATATCAATGTCTATGTAGGAATTTTTATTGTGGGGCATATAATAGTATGGAAGAAAGCCTTAATGCCAGGAAAAGCTATGCAGCATCTATATTTATTCTTTTTTTTTTTTATTAGAACCTACAAAACACAGGTGTCCCATTCATGCCCAGGCATATTCATGTCTCCTTTTAGATATTTTTAAATATTATTACATTTTGTGATGCTAAATCACATGTCTCTTGTGACAGGAAAACATATTTGGGTTTTTTAAATATGAGTATGTGACATTTAGGAAGACAGATTGGAACAATATTGCATCTTCTGTAAGGTTTGTCTCTCAAAAGCTTGTTCAATGTCTAATAACTGCTTAATGTCAGCAAAACTGAGAAGTCAATATTGGAAAACTGAACAAAACAGAAAAAAAAATTGATCTATCTTTCTAAAATGCTAAATAGGCTTAAAATAGCTAATTACTTCAGGTCTTTTTTGATTAAACAAATATTAGTCAAAATATTTAGAACTAACATTTTTCCTTTTGCTTTGTTACTTCCTTTTATGTGGAAAAGTATTCCACAGTGACTAGTATAGAATAAAAATTGTCCTTTCAATAATAACCTCATAGCTTTAAATGAAGATGTGTTTCTTTTTAAGGCATAGGCTAAAAATGTTTAAGAAGTTACTATGCACTAGTTCTTTGTTTCTGTTTTGTTGGGGTTTTTTTTGTGTGTTGCTTTGTTGTTGGTTTGGTTTTTTTTTAATTCAAAGAATATTCATATAGCAGTAAATCATGTTCTCGGCTACGACACTATTGAATCAAAATAATTAAGGCAACTATATGGCTTCTGGCTTATACCACTACACTGTGGACCAAAATCTGTGTCAGTATGTCCAAATATCATCAAAGAAACAGATACAAGAGGTGAGAAACCACTTCTTTTAAACATAAAAGCTTTGCAACCAATACAGCTCCCTCAGGATACTGCTGTTTTACCCAAATATTTTTCTTCATTATGTTGGCCCCAGCAGATTCCTAGCTTTTCAGATAGCTATCTCAATGAATATGAACTATTAGCAAATTTTTAGAATGAAAAGGGTGAAAAATAATCCATATGTAGGACTCTCATATAGTTTCTAAATCATAAAATAAAAAGTTAAAGGTGTTTCATTACAACCATCCCCTTAATTAATTTTAAAAAAAATCAACAATAATAGTTCAGAGAAAAAGCATTAAAAAAACCCCAAACAACTTGGGCTTTTACCAAATTATTATCTATCCCGTTACATGATGCATTAGTTGACACTTTACATCTTGCCAAGCATAATCTGTGAGATTTCCCTGCAGGCTTGAAACCTTAAAGGATTCTGTGATAGAAAAAGCAATCAGCAGTGAATCATAGTTGAGCTGGCACCTTCCAACAGTCTGGAAGCGTGACAAGCCCATAAGTTCTCCATGTTGCCTTGGAAATCTGTCAGTGTCATGATTGTTACTTATCCTCAGAAGATACATAACGAAGATCCAATCTTTCCACACATTTGGAGAGCCAATAGGGAGTTAGAAATCACTCCATATAATCTTTCAGAACTTCAATAACATCGTTTTAACTGACCTAATTAAGGAATAATACAGTGATACTAAACAGCTGATGCAGAAATATATAAATATTTTAGTAGCAGTTTCTTAAAAGAAATGTGAAGTTTGATAGTTTTTTAATATGGAAAGAAAAAAAGCCATTGAAGGGATCCACATCTTCCTTTGAAAAGCCCAACATAAAAAGAAGTCAAGTCTTGACTTGACTATTTCGTTCAAAATTATTAAGTTTTGACATTCTTTTCTAACTTGAAAGTTTCACAGCTTAGAAATTCTTCCAGCTTTAAGATAGTTAATTCTAGATAGATGTTGATAACTAAACTGTAATAATTCCCCAGGATCTTACATTTTTCAGATTCTATTTTTCATTTATTATTTTTCTGCAGAAAAAAAACTTAAGTTCCATCTAAAGCTAGAAGCTATAGGATCTTATGAAATCTTCAACAGATACGTGATGTTGAATTGAAGTACCAGATGACTGAGTTCTTGTGAACCAAAATTAAATCTTTGGACTTGCTTGGTAGAAACTACGCCACAAGTATTGGCTATCAGATAACTGAGAGAGCAAGTCAGAATTCAATTGGAACTTCCAACAAAATGAAAAGGAAAAAAAATAAGTCTGAACAGTTATTTTTGCATGCCTTTTGTTTTGTTTTTCCTGCCAAATATAAAACAGGTAGGTGTAGTTTGTTTCAGCTTCTGCTTCAAGTTCTGTTCACTGCAGCATTCTTATCTTGCTAAAATAGTGGCATTCTCTTTAAACATAGCACAAAAACATAGACGAAGTCTCACTAAATATAATAGTTGGGTTTTTTTTGATTAACTCGATTGCAGAACTTATATATAGGCTGGACTTTTTGTTGCAGGTTTTTAATGATTGCTTACAGATTTTTGTTCTCTTTTGACGTTTGCTTTATGCTCCTTTAAGGTGGTTGCTGTTTGAACTTTTTTAATACTAGAAAGAGACACAGAAAACAAAACTAAATAAATCCCCACATCCTTACAAATCCTTGCAATTTTACCATTCTGTCCAGCTAGCATATTATCAAGGAAAAACTCAGTATCATGGGAATAAAGTCAGCATTAAGAGTAAACCATATCCCCCTTATCTTTCCATTCCCATCTGAAAAGCTGCATTGTAATCATGTTTTATACTTAGCCAAATTGGCTAATAAATGTTAGAACTTTTTCCAAACTGGGAAAAGACAGAACCCAGAAGTATTTTTTCCTATGTATTGTATGTGTCCTATATATAAATCCACATGGAAAATCCTGGCAAGAAAAGTTGTAGCTCTTAACTGGAAAGTTACCCCTGGTAAGTTAGGGAAGATTAATGGTTTCATAGAATCATGGGATGGTTAGGGCTGGAAGGGACCTCCAAAGGTCATCTAGTCCAGCCCCCCTGCAGTGAGCAGGGACACCCTCAACTAGACTAGGTTGCTCAGAGCCTTGTCCAACCTCATCTCTCCAGGGATGGGGCCTCAACCACCTCCCTGCATGTTTAGATAAATCCAAATAAACACAAGATATAATTTTAATTTTCTTAACAGAATTCAGCCTGACACAACTGAATTCAGCCTGACAACCAACTCTCTCTCAATTAAGCAAGTTTTTAAATGGTTTTTACATTTTTCCCATCATTTTTCTATTTTAAACTCTTACAAATTATTTTTTATCAAAGCTAAAATCAAAAAAAAAAAAAACAAGAACAAAAAAAAAAAACCAAACACACACAACCCAAACATTATTGAATACATATTAAATATGTAGATGTATATTACATAAACATCTCTTGATTTATCAGAGGCTAAACACTAAAGCAGTTTAGAAAAACAGTTCCTCATTCTATGTGACAGCTTATTCCATCCTTGTTTTTCAGTAGAAGTTGCCCTAGCCTTTCCTGTGAAACTTCTAGTACTAAGAATAGGCTAACAGGTTTGACAGATATTAATACATCAAAATCTCAGCTACTGAAATTATGTTAACTAAATTATAGTCTATAAATGTACCTGGATCTTATAAACAATTCACAGAGAAATAATAATGTACTGTTAAATTTAACATGTGTCCACAATGACTTTCTACTGTTTTTACCATGTATGAAAACTTCAAGAAAAAATATTTCCTATTGAATTGTGTTAATTTATTGAGACATATTAAACACAATCCAAAGTCCAGAACTCTTTTATATATTGGTGATTTCTAGTAAAACAGAAATATGTTCAGAAAGAACTACTTAGCAATTTGTTGATTTTTCAGTCTTCCTTTACTTTTCCAATATTTAAAAAAAAGTGAAATAAAATTAATGTACTGTATGCATTAGCTCACAAAGGTGAAATTGCCTAGTATCAATTTGGTAGTTACTAATGAGAGGCAGGAAAATTGTATATAATACTGTATGTGCCTTTCTAGACACTTGAGATTAAGACAACATACCACAAGATGGCAGGTGAAGGCAGCTTAAGCGGCAACTTGTAGAATAATATAAATTTGGGGGTCAGAAAAAACAACCAGTTTTGAAAACTTTCCTTAACTTTGTATTACAGGGAATAAATTTTAGAAGCTGCTTTAAAATAAAAGACACATTCATGTTCACCTGTTAATGTTCCTAAATAATACTTAACCACTAGAACTACAGCGCCTCAAATTCAACATTTAGACTCCAGACATGGTATTTATAACAAAAATATTATTTGAAATCATTAATAATTTTCCACATTCCTTGTCCTAGCTGTAACTCAATAAAAGATAGTGACCTCTCTGTCACCATCAAGCCTTGTAATGTACTGGGCACAGATTATGGAAGGCTGGGATTCCATTTCTTCATTTGATAAGAATTTGAAACTCCACCTCATCTTCCACAGAAGTATATGTAACCATGGCTTATGAATGTGTGCAATCAATGCAGTTTCTCCAGTTTCCACTGACTAATTTGTTTCACTTTGCATTGTTATATATTACACCAGAGTCTGAGCATGATACAATGTAGTGTCAACTAGTGGGAATAAAAAGGCAAGAGGTTCTAGTTATTAATTTATTAAGCACCTAAAATAAATTCACTTCACTGGGGCTAGTGTTTGGACCTCTGAAATATTACATCTCAGAACAGTGAGATTTTTAATTTTTTTTTTTTCTGTGCTCCTGAACAAAACATCCATGGAGTACCAGCTAGTTTGTAATATTCCCTGAGCTTCTTATTTGTTCTGGCATGGAAGAAATTCCAGGCAGGCCCCAGATTAGACCCTGTGGTGCTAAGACATTTTACACAAAATTGTAGCAGTCTCAGAATTTTAGAATGGTTCAACAGGATATATTAGGACTCCTTTTGTGGCTACAATCCTATAGAACTTACCAAAAAATCCATATAGATTCTGCAGCATTCAAGTGCTGGATTGAACTGGACCTCAATTCACTGCTTCTCCTTGATCTTTTCTGGCTGACACTTTCATAGATTCATAGATGTTAGGGGTTGGAAGGGACCTAGAAGATCATCTACTCCAACCCCCCTGCCCGAGCAGGATCACCTAGACAAAGTCACCCAGGAACAGATCCAGGCGGGTCTTAAGTGTCTCCAGAGATGGAGACTCCACAACCTCCCTGGGCAGCCT
>JAOEGS010017966.1:8536-25782 GCA_025447755.1 Corythornis vintsioides | reverse complement strand
CGCTGACGCCGTGGCACCGGCAGCAGGGCCGGCGGCGCCCGCGGAGATGTCCCGAAACGGCGGAGACCGCGCGGCTGCCCGCGCCAGGCGGCGGCCATGTTGCCGCCTTCTCCACGAGAACCCCTCCGGCGTCCCCAGTGCGCATAGGCATAGAGCGCGCGCCGCAATGAATGGCATGACGTCATCACGTCTCGCCTCTTTATGGTTCACGCTGCTGGTGCAGAGGGCCTCCAGTCGGGGCTCCTCTGGCGCCACATCGATGGTCTTCGGTCCTCCAGTCCTTTATGGTTCCCGGAAGCCAAACAAGCCGGAAACACGTCGGCCAGAGTGGCCATCTCGGTGGTGTGTTCCGGTCCTCCGACTCACCCCACCACGTGTGGCGCATGCGCGTCAGCCTCATTATGTATGCACCACGCACACAGGGTCGACCAATCGGGTGGGTGCTGCTGCACCTGCGCAGTAGCCGCGGCGGGGAACTCTTTTACTACCAACTCGCGGAAGGATACTGTCGCAGAGGAGCGAAACTGCCTAATGAATTAGCGCGTCAAATCCACCCCGAGACCGCGGACTGAGCTGCGGGGTCTACCTCGCGGGCCCTGTCCCCTCCCGAATTACTGGAAAACTCCTTGATCTATTAATTTATATTTACACATATCAAAATTAAAATATAGAAGCGGTGTATGGGGCCACTGCGGCTCTTGACTACGTTTGGGGGCGTCTCCAGGGAGAGTTATTTGAGTGTGGCACGGCTTCTTGGGGTCTAGGGCGGTTATGTGCGCCTGGAGAGTGTTATTTGGGTATGGGGGCGTCGCCCGGGGGTCTATTTTAGTCTGGAGGGGCTGATTTGGCACTTGGAGCGGTCTCCGGGGGGGTTATTTAAGTCTGAGGACTCTTGATTGGCTCGGGGGAGGGGGGAATTCCCGGGGGCGCGGCGCCGCAGTACCGCGCTGTGGCCACCGGGTGGCGGCAGAGAGCGTGAGAAAAACTGCGCGCGCCCCTGGGGTCATGCTGCGCATGCGCGAAAGGCTTATTATGTATGCACCGCACACACAGGGCCGACCAATCGGAGAACTCTTTTGCTACCCTCCCGCGGAGGCTCCTCGGGTGTTGAGTGGTAGCGGAGGGGTGTTATTTGGATCTAGGGCGGTTATGTGCTTCTGGGGTGGTCGCCAGGGGGGGTTATTTGGGTTGTGGCGGTTTATTTGCGTATGGGGGCGTGGCCAGGGGGATCTATTTGTGTCTTGGGGGGGGGCTGATTTGGCACTTGGGGCGCTCTCCGGAAGGTAATTAGGTCTGGAATCAGTAAATTGGTCTAGGGGTATCCTGGGGACCGTTAATTGGGTCTAGGGCGGTCCTGGGGTCTTCGGGGGCGCTGCTCTGCAGTACCGCGCTGTGGCAACCGGGCGGCGGCAGAGAGCGTGAGAACAACAGCGCGCTTCTGGGGTCGCATTGCGCGAGGACTCCTGGCACTGCCCTTAATTGCGCGGCATCAAAAGCGGTGCGCGCATGCGCGAGAGTTTCATTATGTATGCCTGATAGCCTTATCTGGGCGGGACACAAGAGGGCGGAGCCACGACCGCCCATGTGGGCACTACTGCGCATGCACGAACCCACGGCTGCAGTACCGCACTTTGGTCACCCGAAGGCGGCAGAGAGCTTGGGTGAAATGGCGCGTACCGCGCACGGACGAAGCCTCATTAGGTATGCGCGACGCAAAGGTGGGCCGTGGTGCCACCCGTGGGGCTTTCGCAACGCCAGGGGCAGCACGTGAACATCGTAATCCACATCAACAGGGCCACGGCGTCTGTCTGGTCACGGCCCCGCAGAAGGACTCCAGGTGGGCTCCTCTGGTTTCACATGTATCGTCATCGGTCCTCTGGGAGGGATGGGGGAGCATCTATCAAGGCTGGCAGCTGTATGATCGAGGCAGAGCTGCACCAAGCACCTCACTCCAGGGTGCACGCATGAACCCGCTCAGTGTGGTACACCAAAGGCAGCGTTTCTTCAGAGCTTTATTCAGGAGCAGCCAGTGTTGCACTATTACTGCTTTCAGAGGAGGGGTAGCAGAAGGGTTTTATATAAAGCCAAATTAAACTATACCTTCAATACAAAAAAAAGTAACACAACTGTCCAACTACATGAATTTTGTAATTTATCTACAATAGTCACCAATACAAAGAAATAAGGTATAAAGGGTTTCTGGGTCAAAAGCTTACTATGCTTTTGGAACATCTGTTTCCTTCCAAAAAGGGTGGTCAAATACAAAGAAAAAAAGTGTAAAGCTTTCCACCTTTCAAAAGCTGCTGTATCTTAAGACTGAAGAAAAACTCCCTATCAAGTTCGTTACCGAGAAAAGGTATTAGAATAAAACAAAGACTTATAAAAAAACCCACTATGTTCCACCACCAAGCGTATTTGCTATAGGAAGAGCTGGATAAAAAAAAAGAATGCAGCAGATTTTGGTTTTCCTTATTTACCTCTATTCTTTGAAGAAGTCTGTCTCTTGGAAAAGAGAGATCAGTTTGTAGATGCTATCTAAGCAAACAGAGGCAGGAGGGAAGAAAAAAAAAATCTCACAGAGGAAATCATTCCATGTTCATTGTACTCTGCAGCGACTGCCCAGAACAGTGCTCCTGAAACAGAAATTCCCTCCCTTCAGAGGACGCTCTGAAGCCTGAACCTCTTCAGGAAATATTTATACCTCTGGGATTTCCCCCCTGCCCCAATGTCCTTTAGTCAACACTTCTCTGAGGAAGAGGAAGGCTCTCATGAAGATACTTCATGCTCCCATGCTCTGAGAAGTCAGATACAACATGATTGTCTCCCCTCAGTAACCACTTTGTAGTTAGGAGACCTTCAATTCCCACTGGTCCACGGGCGTGGATACGAGAAGTACTAATTCCCACTTCAGCACCTGCACGAAACACATAAAATTAAGGCAGCTAATCCTGAGAAGATACTCACTTCACACTAAGCAGTTTTGCTCCTTTATATAAACAGCTTCCTGCCTTTGGGTGACCTTCTTTCTCTGCTCATCTCCAAATGCCCGAAATCACATTTACCTGACTTCAAAGTTAGAGGAGCTTAACTATTACATTATATTTACTTTTAGAGAGAAAAATGCAAAAGAGAGAGAAATCTCTTACACAGCTAAATTAGTCACTATTGGAGTCCTATGCTTTATCACACTGAGGAGGTATTGCAAGACCCTACCTAGAATTTCTTTATCACATGGAATGGTGAATGTTCCAACTGACACAGCAGTAGCCTGCTATAGAGATTTCCGAGTTTCTACCTCAGGAAAGAATGTTTCTCTTACACAGTATGTGTACCTGTTTATTTAAGTAACTGATATTATTCCATTTGTTTCCCGCCTTTCATTCCTCAACACTGGAGGGCTGCCACAGTGGACAGCACCTCAGTCTGCCCAGCAGGAACAAAGCACGACATAAAATCATTACATAAAAAAAGATAAAGCTTGTCCACCCATTTCAGATGCTGTACTGCATTGTTCTATTACTACATCCATGCAGCATACTTTACTCTGATTTAATGGAGTCTAAAAGAATCCAAAATATCTTTGCTCCCTACTGCTAAATTAATCTATGTAGTCTGCACAGCAGTATTAGCCAGTTCTGGCAGGAAAGACATATTAAAACTATCTGCTATTCTGCGTGGGTGAAATGTATAGGCTTCAATTTTTCCTGTGGTACCTTTTCTAAAAACCTTAGACTGTAAGATCAGAGACTAATACTGTGTTCCAAGGATTCAGAGTGCTACACTTCACACGACAGGCAAATCCCACGGTCACATCCCGACAATATCTTCTCTCTTACCAAGTCCAAATCTATAGCCATCAGAGAATCGGGTACTGGCATTCCAGAAAACACAAGCGCTGTCCACATGCTGGAGGAAGAGCTCTGCTGTTTTCTCTGGGGAAGAGGCAGAGAGGAAAATAAAATCCATTACATGCAGAATATACAGGCATTCCAATAAACACACCATAATACAGTGAACAGATATAACACTACAACTTTCACATGCAACCTGATCGGACAGGATTGAAACAGCCTAGGCTAAGATATGTTAATTTATACCTTCCCAGCATGCTTATCCGGTAGACACAGCTGGAAATGGTACAACAAGCTTGCAAAGATTAGAAGAAAGCAAAAAGGTGTTGAATTCACAATATAGCCAGTCTAGAACCTGGAAATAGGTACAGCTGTACGACTAGGGAGAAAGGACAGCTGTCTCAAACAATGTTTAGCAGCCATAGACAAACTATGGAGTCAGCACTCCATTCATCTCATACACAGAAATGCTCCAGATAGCAAAAAAATCTTAACGCTCTTGAATGGAATAGCTGGGAAATACAATGCAGAAACGTCACGTGAAATCCACTGACTGACCCAGTTTAACACAGAACATGCAAGAACTGAGCAACCTCAAGCAGAGTTATGCAAGTCTTAGTCCTCTGGAGGGTCCTGTTCTCTCCAGGCCGGTCACCCTCAGCAACAAGATGAACATTAGTGATCAGCTCTAGTTTGAGTACACTCCCTAGAAAATCACTAGTGCGGCAAGTCCCGTGGCAGCGTGTTACGGTATCAAATGCACGTTTTCTAGTGACACTCATTTCAACTCAGCAGGATTTACTGAAACAAAAGCCTGCTTTTGACTCACACGCTGACTGGCCACAGACCAACACCAACTTACTGTGGCTGATCCTCAGGAGCTCCAGGTTTGGCTTGGCTGGAGGGTCAACTTTTGGCTGGGTGCAGCTCTAGGTAGGTTTTTGAACTGGCACACTGTTCAAACTGCATGCAGGACAGGTGCTAGGATGGGAGCAGCACAGAGCTGCATAAAGCTCACGAGAAGGAGGCAAGAACTTGCAAATTGGCATAAATGTGGCTTTTATAGTAGGGATGCGTAAGTGGGAAGGTAAAGGACTAGGAGAGTTAGACGGAAAACATTTATGGTCCTGTTTGCAAGATACAAAAATGACATGTGAAGACAAAGGGGATAAAGTCTGATCATTCCAGTGATCTCTATTCCTTCCCCATTTAAGTACTATAGAAACTCACCTCATCAGCCTTCAGAGGCCTAAGAGCATCTCCAGGATTCAGCAGATGTTCCTGCAAAACCCCCTGACACCGTGAGTCTGCACAGTACAGGAACACAACGCAATTTGCCCGGCGAAAAGCACATGCTGACTTGCCATCGGCCGATGGCTCGCGCACATAGGATCATAGAATGTCGGGGGCTGGAAAGGGACCTTGAAAGACCATCCAGTCCAACCACCCTGACAGGGCAGGAGCCCTTAACGTTCCGGAGTAAGGACTGGACAACATGTTTTCTCCGAGACAAAGAGGACTGCAGGCACATGCAGCTCACAGACTTCCAGCTGGTTATGCCTACTACAGACCCAAGAGAAGAACAACTGCAAGGAAAGTAGTTACACTAACACTAAAACACGGTAGTGAACCCCAAATAATAGCCAAAGGAAGCAGAGTGATCACTAACCATTCTCTGTAATGATAACATCCGTGTGAGAACTTCCATACTTGTGGATATGTTCAACAGCCTCTTGGACACTGTCCACCACCTCAATGCAGCACTCCAGGTCCCCATATTCTGTGCGGAGAGATTTCACTTCTGAAGGGCTGAATGTCAAGTAAGATGCAAACTTTGGGCCAGCGTGAATCTTCACCTGCAATACCAGAAACATGTACTCTGTGTGGGAGAGGGTTCATTTTCTTCACACCAGTCTTTACAGAACTATGTTTTGAACTTCTGACTAGAACAATGTTGAAAACACACCGATGTTTTGGCTGTAACTGAACAGAGCTCACACAGTGCCAAGGCTCTCTTTTTTGCTGACTCTATCTCCCTAGCAGGAAGGAGCAGGTCCAAAGAAGGGCAGCAAAGCCGGTGAGGGGTCTTGCAGAACATGTCTTATGAGGAGTAGCTGAGGAAAGTGGGACTGTTTTGTTTGGAGAAGAGAAGGCTGAGGGGAGACCTTACTGATCTCTAGAACTCCCTGAAAGGAGATTGTAGTGAGGTGTGTGTTGGTCTCTTCTCCTAAGTAATTAGTGATAGGACAAGAGGAAATGGGCTTAGGTTGTGCCAGGGGAGGTTTACATTGTATATTAGGAAAAATGTCTATACTGAAAGAGTGGTGAAGCATTGGAACAGGCTGCTCATGAAGTGGTGAAGTCACCATCTCTGGAGGGGTTAAAAAAAAGCACGTAGATGTGGCACTTCACGACATGGTTTAGTGGTCATGGTAGCAGTGGGTTGACAGTTGGACTTGATTATTTTAGCGGTCTTTTCCTACCTGAATGATTCTATGACTCTAAGGTTGGGAATGCGCAGGAAATCGAGAGGTGACACAACCACGAACAGCTGACCTGGACTGACCAAAGGGACATTCCATGCCACAGAATGTCACATGCAGTGCGACAAACCAAGGGGAGGGGGCTTTGAAGAAGGCAGGTATTGCTCAGATACTGGCTGGGCATTGGTGAGTAGCAGATGGTAATTAACTTTGCCTCGCTTGTGTGGGTTCTGGGGGATGGATGTTGCTTGTTTTTATTTTCCCCTCTTCCATCTTCTTCTTCCTCCTTCCTTTGCTTACCGAACTATCTTTCTTTTAATTGCCATGGTTTCTTGCTTTTGCTCCTCTTACTCTCTTTCCATTCTACTTGAGGTAGAAAACAGTGAGCAAGCAGCTGGATGATATTTAGCTGATGCGAGGGTTTAACCCATAACATTTGTGAATCAAACATTCACTGCACACAGTGTAAGAACAATAAGCCTACACTTTGGGGAACGTAGCAGATTGGTGAACTAGCAGCACCGTGCAACAGTTGAGATGCTAGGTTGGCTACCTACCTAGTTCAGGACTCATTAATTTAAAGCAACCGCATGACCTAGAAAGTGATCAGGCACGAGGACAGTACAACACTAGCTCTGGGAAAACAGCTACAATATTGCTGCCAGCTCTTGTTTTAAAAAAGCAACTACAGCACACAGCAAAACTACAGAAATGCTTCCAAGTTTGCACCTGTAGAAGACTTAAGATCTTGAACAGATTTTAACATTTTACGTTGTAAACTGACGCCAGCCCTCTCTGAAGCACGTTTCAGATGCAAAGGAGTCACTGAGTCCAAAAGAGAAAACAGATTCATTTTTATTTGTTATAAAGAATATCTAATGCATTTTCAACCTCTGAGTTTCATCAGAGCAGTGAAGACACCTAAACTCTAAGAAATCAGTTAGTACTGATAGTGAAGAGAAATCTCCATGCAAATGAAACACAGGATATTTCTATAACATAAGCATAAATGAAAGATAAGGCCTAAGTCTGCAAAATCTGAAATGTGAGGGCTTTTAAGACAGTATTGTAAACCAGAATTTTCTTGTGCAACTATAAATTAATTGCATAATCCCGCCCAATATTTGCTCGTTTCTTGGCATCAGGTCAGATTAGACAGAGGTAACACACTCGCCCTCTGTATTCACAGTTGCGTGGGTAGTGGTCAAAATGCACTATTCCTCATATTCCTGCCATCCAACATCCAAAGATCACCCTTTACCCTTTCCAAGAAACAACCAAACAAGAAATGAAAAAAAAATCCATTAAGTGAGGACTTGCTCCTGATTAACTATCAGCTTCTTTTACTATTACCCTTTCGACACCACCAGAACCTACGGCCTCTCTATTCCACCTGCACCGATCGCCGCCCGTACCCTGGATTTGCCAAATACATAATGCTGTGTGAAAGTCCTTGCTTTATGTGCAACTCACATTACTTCGTGGTGAGATTCACATCACTTCATGGATATTTGTCTCCTGCTGCATCTTTGCTATCTTTACTGACAAAAGACTACCCATGGCAACACAACTATCTAGTATACTGGCCTTTGCTGTTCCTTTTGACATACTAGGAGGGAAAACATGTGGGGATAGGGGCACAAGAGAAAATGTTTTAAAAAATGTGGATGAAGCAGGTTCAGAAAGGAGAAAAACAGAAAGGGAATTCACTTGAGTAAGAAGTCGAATAGATTCTAAAAGAAGACCCTTTGCATCTGGGAGGTTAATAACAAGTCAGAATTAAGAAAGGTAGAGAAAGGGCTGTGTTTAGGCTCTTCTAAGGCAGATTACGACTGTTGCTGCATAAAAGGAAGTATTTCAATCCCCAAAACTGCACGTTTTGAGCTTTCCCTAAGAAGCTGCTTTCAAATCATACCTACAGAAAAACTTAGGCTTGTGTTAAAAAGATAGTTAAGAGATAGTTCTCTGCAAGTTACATGCATGAAGAGACGTATGTATAACTTCAGTTTTATGATGGCTTAACACTTAACAAGGCTACACCAGCCAGACCAAATGCTTCTAAAATGTCAGAAAAAAGTCCACAAAACAAACACAAGTATGACTGACTTACCTGTTCTACTCTTAACATGTCTATGATCTGATCAAATAATGGAGTTCGCAGCAAGTCTCGATGAATTAACAGAGTTTCCAGAGCATTACAGGCAGCAGGATATTCACACTTTGAGTCTCTGACTGAGATTTAAGAGTAGATAATTGGTTATATCATGTTTATGACAAAGATTTTGAACAGCGTATGAGTTACCAGTTACCAAAACCATATTGCATACTCCAAAACCAAAGTTCAGTTACACTCATGAGATTCGAGTTATCCCCTCCCAGCTTACTTATTCGCGTGACCTTCTCAACGCTAGCATCCGTGTCCACATACACGTGACATATCCCTTCGCTGTGTCCCATCACTGGGATTCCTTTCGCAGCTTTCTGGATACTCCTGACTAGCTGTGATGAACCACGTGGAATGATGAGATCTATCAATTTATCCAAACGGCAGAGATCTTCTACTTCCTCTCTTGTGTTCACCTGTGGTAGTTGCAATATAAACAGTCTATAGCTTGAACACTTAATTTTTGTCCATACTTTTTATCCATAGCATAGCAAAGAAACGGTTGATTTATTTCTAGGCACTTACTAGTTGCACTGCATCTTTGACTCCGTGAATGGAGAGCGCTTCTTGTGCCAAATGATGAAGGATTTGATTGCTGTGTGCTGCCTCTTTCCCTCCTTTAAGCAGCAAGCCATTTCCACTGGCTATGGCCAAAGCAGACACCTGTCAGAAAATAATGTATCAAAGCAGAGAAAAGTAGTCCATCTCTTCTGTCAGAATAACAGCCACAAAACGAATTAAGAACAGGATTTTTCATTTTCTTCATTTACTCAATGCTAATCTACGGTTTTCATTTTATGGCACAAAAAAAAAAATTAAAAAAAATATTTTTAAACCCCTCTGAGATTAAAAGCAGGTTGGAAAGTCCCTTCACAGAAGAGGACGACTGCACTTCAGAGTGGAAACTGGATGTAATCCATAGGAACCATTTTGTGAAAGACGTTCGCAATTTGGCTTTCTAAGTATTAGAGGCAAATGTGCGACTGGTATATTCTCCTTAGAAGCTTTTTAGACCTTAACTGGTAACTGGCAATTGTTTCAACTTTACTGCAACTCAAGACTGACATAACTGTACAGGCTCTCTCCAGGGAGCAAACTGAGCATGCTCTCTTCCAGTGCAAAGTCAAAGTTCCCCTGTAATCACTCACCCAAACAAGCATGAGATACAGTCATAAAGAGGAAGCTGCTGCCCTTCTTCACTCACAGACCATCCTACTATTGGCTACAGCACGGGACAGAGACCATGCAACTCAGACACAGAGGTATCAAAAGGTGATCCTCTGAAGTTGCACCAGAGAATCATAGAATGTTTAGGGCTGGAAGGGGCCTCCAAAGGTCATCTAGTCCAGCCCCCTGCAGTGAGCAGGGATACCCTCAACTAGACCAGGCTGCTCAGAGCCTTGGCCAACCTCAGAACTTGATGCAAGTATGAGGACAGGAGGCTGGCAGGAAGAAAAGCAACCATGAAGAGAAGCGATTCCAAGTCTCTAAAACAAAGCAGGGGGAAAAGCCAGCAAGATTCAGTCTGGTGTAAACTTTAAGATAAAGGGGAAGAGAAAGGAGGAGACATGGGCTACAGACCAGGCTGAATTCCAGGAATACAGACTAGAATTCACCAAGGAAACAAAGCAGTTATTTATGAAGAACAGAGCTAGCAGCCAGAAGCTATCAACAGCAGACCAGTAGTTACCTCTATCTAATAGTGCCTTTTTATTTCACAGGAACTTTGCCTAGGGCATGCTCTCTGTCAGCATGAAATGGGAGGGACCACTCACAAAATTCAGGCATGACGTACCAAGCTGTCCACTGGCCAAGTCTCACTTCCTCTTAAAATGCCCGTACCTACCACATGCTCCTTAAATGCCCGCTCACATGTTAAGAGAACTCCTCAATCCGCCTTCCTAGACACCTCCTGTTAGTTGGGGGAACCGGTATTGATAATTAAGGTTTTTTTTATTTCTTTTTAAAATCTACTACAGTTGCTCGGTAGTCAGGAGTTACAAAAGAAGATCAAGGTCTCCTCTGCAATGTCAGTTCAGCTACCACACTTTCAAGCTCTGTAATGGCATTTACTCAGAAATATTCCCACGTGGCCCTGAAGAGGAAGGTATTTGCCTGTAAGATGCCTGCCTCATTCTTGGCACGAGAACTGACATTCATTTACAGGACACTTCCAGAGTCTCACTAGGCTTTCCAGGAACTTCGGCACTTAAGAACAGCATTCTTTCTTACAAAAGAACTTCAGAAGAGACTTCTTGTAGCCTCCCAATTGCTCAACAACAGAAACACCCTTTCTTTTGTCATCAAAGAATTCCCAGCTACGTAATCTACCCTCCTTACATACCTGTGGAAGACAGTCGGGACGGGACTCAAAGATCACGAGAAGGACACCAATAGGGACTGTCACCTGCTCCAAATCCAGGTCTTTTGCTATTCGTGTTCGCCGAATTACACGGCCGACACTGTCCTGAGAGGACGCCGCAATCTGACGCAAACCAATAGCCAAGCTGTTCAGCTTTGACGTAGACAGACTCAGACGTTTCAACAAAGGAAGTGCCAATCTCCCTGAAAGTAAAAATTGTGCTGGAGATAAATTGGCCTGTCTAGGCTCAAGCAAAAGTGACTTTAACAAATAGTGAACCCAAGAAAATTCAGGTGTTACCCGCACCCTAGCAAGAAACCTACCCAAAATGAAAAATGCACAGCATTGAGTCCAGTAGCTACAACTAAACCACTCAAATATGACAATGATTTCACCCATCACCACATTTTCACTTAATGCGGTCAGGTGATTTGTACATGAAGCAACATCAACATCCACAAAGAGGTCTGCTCTGTTTCAGGTGCTGCTCTAGGTCTGAATTTCTTAAAAATGTTTACCCTGGAAGTATTTCTGGAAGGTTTGAGCAGTAACTTCACCTTTTGATTTTACTGATGGAAAACCCAAAGCACAGGTACAAGCACAGCACTTGTAATCAGACTGGGCAAGAAGTGCCTGAATTTTCTAGTCTGAACATGTTCAGACATTAAGTTAACCCAGCAATGCCCCCTCACATACTCTGGTCAGTAAAAATGGTTTCCTGGAGTCTTCCACAAAGTATTACGATTCACACCATGTAATTTTCCCACATCTTATAGATTGCTATCCCTACGTATATACATCCCAATGCCAATCGCTCCATGAATGTATGGGTCTAACACATAAGAATGGATACAATCCAAACCACCTACAGAGAACTTTCCAGAAGGGGACAGGCTTCTTTTTGGAGAGCATCAATTTAAGTGCAGAGATGACAGCCTTTCACTCACGAGGCAAACGTTATCTTAACCAGCCCAGAAACATTTTTATGCCTAAGACAGATTACGTTTGTTACATTCAATTTCTAAAGAGCCTCTTTTAGCAAAATGCAGCACTATTTTTTTGTTGTTTTGTTTTTCACAACACGCCGCTCGGTGCTTCACGAGGCCTCGGTATCTTCCCGGATAAAGGCGTCTGTTTTATGCCATTATGGAAGCTTGACACTGTTCAAGCTGAGAGGTTCTCAAGGTCCTGGGTTCGCTCCTCTGTGACAGCCACACTAACCCAGTCCCAGGTGACAGAAGATTATAGTTCTGCTTATTTTCTTCAAAGCCCAGACAGGTTCGAAACACAGATAGACTTCAAATATTACCTTTATTTTCAGCCTCTTCCAAGTCCTTTTTGTTTGCCAAAAGAATTTCTTCTCTCTGGTCAGTCAGCAAGTCAGCAAGATGATAAATAATCTCCGCTCTCTGAAAAAGAAAACAATTTCTGAACTAAATTCTTACTAAAAACCCATGCTATTTGACACCTGGCCCCCTCAGGTCGACTGAGGTTGATTACATCCTCTTACTGTCTCAACTTCCTGAATACCTGGGGCCAGCTGATCTGTCCAGCCTGCATCACACTGAAAAATGAGACTGAGCACTATTTTAGCCTTTACTTAGATTTTTAAAGTTTTGCTTTTCATGTCTTCTTCACCAAACCCAAAATGTCCTCCCTTTAATACCATCTCATCTTCTTCACAACAGATGCCACATTTCACCTACCCAGCTGAAAAGCAATAACCAATTGCCTACAGCTCCTCTTTGGTACACTCTACTCACAGGAATGAAGGGAACAAGTTTTATCAGTCAGTTCTTCAGCAGCTCTGATCACAATTCATTTCTGCGATATATTCAATGCCATTAAAAATTTTATAAATCCCACATGAAAGCGCATATTAATTACAAGGTACATTATCTTTCAGCTTTTCTCGTCTCTTTAAGCACGCTACAATCCCAGCGATGAATCAGGCACACAAAGAATAGGTTCTTGACCCAGGGGGCCCATTTGTTCTATAAATCTGTGTTGTACAGCTCACCACACATGTACAAGCTTAACAAGTGAGACAATATTGTTCTGTCACCTGCTCAGGCTGTAGAGATGCCAGGGTCCTGCCACCAGCTCGAGCCATTTCCCCCTGCTGCTCCACTGTAGGACCTGCAAAAACACCCAACATATGCTATGCAGACAAAATAACAGCAAATGTGGAAGTGAACACCAACCCTCCCCATCTTCTGACTCTTCGCTCAAAGTAGAAAAGCAGGAACAGAATCTTAGACATATTCAAGAAATCTGTTGTACTCTAAACCAGGAGAACCTGGACCCAACACAGAAACACAGCCACGGTCCCCAAATATAGAGTCATCACAGCAGTTCTGCAAAAGCCACCGTATCAGAGGCAACTGCATCATGCATAAAAAAGACTCTACAAAGGGCAAATGAACTGTGGGATAGGAAAGGAGGCAAACTGAATATTTTAAGTATCTAACTAAGGAAAACAGAAAGGATTCCAAATTAACATAAGAATGGACAAACCAGAACAGAAGCTAAGACCCCACCTGAGTAACAGCTTGCAGAAAAACTGCTTTCCCTGTCTCTCCCTGTATGCATTTTAGAAGGGTTCCTAGAGAAAAAAAGGTAGATTTTCTTTTTTTCCTGGCAGGACCTCAAAAAATCTGTCTGTAACTGAAAGGATATGGAACAGGTTACTTCTCTTTCTATTTCAAAACAAGTCACCAGGTTCAGTGAATATTTCCTTCAAGAGTTCTCAAGTAGTTCACATACAAAAACTAAGCTTTGACTTTTAACTCTTCTGAAACTACCTGTAAAGCAGATGACTCAATGGTGACAAACATGATCCAATTTCTGTTTAAGAAGAGTCCCATGGAAATTGTCAGAGCAAAAATTCCGATATTATGGAAACCATCAAGAGGTATAGCGGGAAGCATAAGAATGTGTGGGCACATGACTAATTACATGTGTTGAAGAACTGTTAAAACAGCTTTTTTAAGTGAGTATTATTTTTAAAATATGGTATGTTTTGGTGTTATTCAGCAAGTGTCAGGTACTAAGCAGATATATCTGATTTTTAACAGTTACTTCCATTTCCAAAGCGTGCCCTTCAGAAGGCAGAAAACAAAGACAGGGCTGGAGTAAACGCTCCCCCAACAGCGGAAGCATGCCAGTAAAATTCTGCAGGGAGTTTTGCCATATTTGTGATTCCAAATGGGGTCACAAGATGAAAAGCTTTACTGTTGATACAGATATATTATCGCGGCACTAACCAAATAGGGCCACTATCACAATTTTTCCTAGGAAGCAGCTTTTTGGAGAAGGACCGGGGGTCCTAGTGGAGGCCAAGTTGGACGCAAGTTGGCAGCACGCCCTCGCCGTAGAGGCAGCTACAGATGTCCTGGGCTGCCTTAGGAGGAACGCTGCCAGCAAGTTGAGGCAGATGATCTCACCCCTCTACTCAGCACTGGCCTTCTTGGGCATCCAGGCAGGCTGCTGGCTCATGTTCACATGGCTGTCAGTGAACAGGACCTTTTCTGCTGAGCAACTTTCAAGCCACACCTCTCCAAGCTTGCAGCACCGCCTGGGTTGTTGTGGTCCAAGTGCAGGACTCAACACTTGGCCTTGCTGAAGTTCCTAAGGTTGGCACAGGTTGCCCAAGGAGGCTGTGGAGTCTCCATTGTAGGAGACATGCAAAAGCTGTCAGGTCACAGTCCCGGGCAACCTGCTTAAGCAGGGGTAGGACCCTGTTATCCATTCTACTGTCCCTTACAACCCCACCCCAGACATTTGGCAGTGCTGTAATGTCCTCAGCGGCCAAGCCATTAGGCTTCAAAACAGAAAGCGTCATGCAAACCAGATAAACATGAAGCAATGCAGAAAGGAAAAGGAAAATCAGACCTTAGCATTGTAACAAATAATACTATGAAAATATAATCTAAGTGAACTTCAACATCAAAAAGCAAGTAAAATTTTGGGAATTACTGTAAAATTTCTAGAGAACATAACAGAAATCATAGAATCATAGAATGTTAGGGATTTGAAGGGACCTAGAAGATCAAATCATAATCAATCTTATCAAAACTCAGGTAGTCCTGACATCTCATAAATTAAAGCTTCATTTGCATCTTGAATGCTATATGAAGATTTGTTTTTTTCCCATTTCAGAACAGCCACAATAGAATGAAAACAGTTTTGAACAAGAGAGACAGGGATGACCAAGTTTTGGAAACAGCTGCAGTACAAAATGTCTAAGACAAAACCTCTTTAATGGGGAAAAGAAATCATAAAGGAAAAGATGATGTGTCTCATCTTCAAAGTGAACAGGGTTTCATTGCCTATAAAGGTGGTAAGGGCATCAAATGTTGCTATCGGGAAGAAAATTCAGAGCCTTTTCCACCCTCTCTAACCCCAAATTAAAGCAAGCAATTCTTCACATAATTCTAGCTCCAGAGTTTATATGCGATATCTAGTTAGGGCTCTTGACCATCGTGACACACGACCCTGGGGATGCCATCTTCACACGTGTCCAAAAGATGGTTCGACAAATTAATGAGAAATACACTGATAATTATTATACACAAAGACTTTTTCTTGGCTCAAAGCAAAAGTCCAATGCATTGCTCCATACTTCCCCTATGATGCCAAGGTCAAGGATCTTTGGTCTTTCTCCAGCAGTTGTTACACTGTCTTAGCAATGCAGGGGCAGGAAAACATTCCTATCTACAGCATGAGAAGACTGAATTGTAAAAGGAATTGAATATAAGAAATAAAACTATCAATTCAGCAGCATGTTCTATGTCCACATTTTCACTTAAATCTTCAATACTAGAAGACAACCCCTCAAGATTAAAACTGGTAAAATTTTACTCATCGCATTCTTCAAATGCAAGTCTCATGCAACAATTTATCAGCTGGAGGGAACCAGAGTAGAGGATTCAACATTTTCTATTTCTGCTTTAGAAAATACCTTTCAAAATACATTTTTCAAGAGGAGTGTGGTTTCCCAGTTATTGTATGGGTCTAGACAAATTTTAACTCTCATCTCTACAACTCTCTATGTACACATTACCTCTGTACTCACCTGCAGGTTTTACCTCTGAAAAAAAAGTTCCGACTTTTTTCCCTTCTACAATATCTGTGATGACGTGACCTGAGATCTTTGGGTGGGTTCCATTTGCAATCACCACAGAGGTGCCTCCTTGGAGGGCCCACAGAGCTGCTTTCACCTACAGCACAGGAGAGGCAGTTCCAGAACATTTGCTTGTTATTTGAATCACCACTCTCAACAAGATTTCTTGCTGCACTTTGATCTCCAGATCGATAAATTACGCTTTCAAAGAGCATTCAGCACACTTCTAGAATTTCCATAATGTACCACTGAATGAGATCATGCATTTGTGCTTTACCTTCCATTCCTTACCTAGCTTCCACTTTACACACCTAATGCCAATTTTCCTACCATCCTCTTTTTTCAAGACTTCTGCAAAGGCACTTTGGTGATACATTCTTTCTCATCATTACCTTACGTTGCAAGTTCTTACTGTTTGAAGACACCCAATTTTCTGTTTTGAAAAGATTCTGTTGCTGATTGCACCGCCATTGATTACCCATCAATAATTAAACCACTTCAGTTGGCCGCATTATATTACTTGTCCTGTGGAGCACCTTCTTGCTCGGGCCTGAGCCATTACCATGTAACATTAAAATATTACTCGGTACCCTTAGCTGTCCGAATAACTCCGTCTGATCAGCCTAAGTGCTCCTCGTGGGTCTGGTTAAGATGTAGTGGACCCTTTGGAGAAGCTATGATGTGTGCCAAAGAGTTACGCTCAGGTTTCCACACAAAGTTTTTATTTGATTTGTTCACATTTCCTGTTCATGTTCCAATCGCATTTTTTTTTACTTGCTTCTATTTTTTGCTTGGGAGTACACCTACTGCCCTAAAAGTTGTTTCTTTCAGTAGGCTCTCCTGAAGACTTTGCACTTCTTCAGTTTTAGATTATATGCTTTTTGTCACTCTTCCCCCTTTTGGTGGTTGTTTTGGAGGAAGATTCCGTAAGTGTAGCATTTAGGAGTCATCTCCAAAGATTTGGACTGCGGCGTACTACGCAACACCCGCAAGATCTAGGGCCAAAAGCAAGAACAAGCTTATGTCTGCAGACAGATGGGAACTGAAATCAATGATACTACCGGATGTCCTGTGTGCTAAAGGCCATCATGGAATATGGGTAGGGAGGCAGGCACCGTGATCAACCATCGTCTACGACATTTAGGGGCCATATCTTTGTAAGCATTTTCCTAACATGAAGGGTGGGAGGATTCATAGATTCATAGATATTAGGGGTTGGAAGGGACCTAGAAGATCATCTAGTCCAACCCCCCTGCCCGAG
>JAOEGS010017965.1:0-97650 GCA_025447755.1 Corythornis vintsioides | reverse complement strand
TAATCATCTTGGTGCCCTGTGCTGGACTCCCTCCAGTAAATCTCTGTCTTTTCTGAATTGGGGTGCCCAAAACTGAACACAGTACTCCCAGAGAAAGCTCCTCTACCCCACTGAAGAGCTTCATGTTTGATTTTCTTCCAAGGGCAAGAACATTTCACTGCACCAAAAGACTTCCATTCCTTAGCAACCTCTTTAAACTTTTTAAAGATCAGAATATGTAACATTTAATATTGTAAATGAGGCTTATATTAAAAATCCCAGCGACAGTAAATAGGTTCTACAGAACTACACTATTCCAGTAAGAGTTGCACAGGAAACCAGCAGAGCAGTAACACAATCTCATCACACCTACCTGAGATACTCCCACATCAAAACACTGCATTTACCTTCCAGACACAGTCATTGTAGAATCAACATTTCATCAAATGCTCTTTGGAGACTATATTCAGAGTAAAGTCAAGGGCCCAGAAAGAATCACTCTCATATATATTTTTAATGATAGCAGCAGCACAGATGTGTTTCAGCTCATCCAATGATCCAAACCAATCTGTGTCATGAAATTATTATTTACCATTCTCCCCAGTGACTGGACATCAGCACACTAGCAGGTGTTTATGTCATGCTTTTCTTCAGGACAATTTCTAAAATATAAATTATTTGTTTTGGGGAAGGGATTTGTGATTATCTGTTTGCAATTACATGATGGCTAAAACCTACCCAGATTTTAGTTGATTTACTGCATGTGTCTTGGGGTTGAGAAGGAAGATGAGATATATTTTTTTTCTTTCCTCACTTCAGTGACTAATAGATTCCATGTTACTCATTGTCACAGTTAACAGGTTACATATTGAAAATCACTGCTGGGTTTGGTGACCAAATTTAAGAAATTTAAGAGTTCTTAGTGTGAATACTCCATATAAAAGATTAATTAAACTTACTGCAGAAACCACAAGGTAACTGGAGACCACTATTGTACAACGATGTTAATTATAATAAAGAAAAATGACTCTAAAACCTAAAAGGTATCCAAGGCAACAAGAAAAGTTATGTAACATGAAGCAAAAATGCCAGATGATTTTTGGTGAAATAAGATCTTTATGATGGATTTGCTTTTCTACTAGGAAAAAAAAAGTGCTTTACCTCAACACAAGTCTAGACACCATCCTCAGATATTTATTTTTAAGCTGCTAGGAAAGATCTTCCAATTTTAACTCTCATACATTGCCAAATCTTCTCTCAGTTACACGTGGTACAGATCAGTTGCAAATACACTTATTGTGGAAGCCAAATGTGAGTAATTTAGTGAATCTGCAATAATGTAAAACAGAGCAGAGTATGTCCTCCAGCCTAAGTGGTAAAGCTGCAAAATCTATGATATGAAATTCTTTACAAGCATGTAAAAACTGAAAAGTATTTCTTCAAAAAAAGACAGTATGTTTATGGACTGTGAAAACCAATTTCAAATCTCAGCATGCTAAAAGGCAGCAGTGAGGAACTGATGACTCCTAAAGAAAATGCTCAGTATTGCCACATATGCCCACTCCCCAGATCCTGTCATTCCCTAAAGAGATGAAGTCTGTCCATAATGGATGGCATCTGGGGGGGAACTGAGCATCCTGTTTCTGTACTACACTCACAGAGATTCTGAGTTTCCCTCACTGCCAAAGTAAAAGGAATAAGAGCCTCCTCATAACAAGCCAACAGGAAAAATGAGTTCAAAGTGGTTTTGCAGTGTGGAATACAGTCAGGTACAAAAACAGAGTATCAGCTCATGAAATATGTTCTGCAGGGCCCAACAAAAGCTGAATGCAAACCATATGCAATAGAAGAAAAATGGATTTACAGAGAAAAAAACCCACTGCCTCACTAGCTTTTACAGTGTTTTGGAAACCCCTTCAATAAAACATCTCTCTATTTCATGCTAAGTACTGAGTAAGCTTTTCCAGATGGGCACAGGGGCTTTACTTGTCAGCATTTAATGAAAACAGTCATTCTTCTTACCATTTTTATGGCATCTTCTGATGGTAAACAAACACAAAACAACACTGCTGTGAATAAAACCAGTATTATTAGTATGTCTGAGCCTTTTCACAGTGTACTTATGTGGTTAAGCTACAGATTCTGTCATCAAAGACTGAGGCTAACACCTCAGCAAAGCAGGTATGTGGTGTTCACTGCAGTTACCCTTGATGCATAGCAAACACTACTGCATTACCCACACATTTTACTTGTTTCATCTTGCAGTGGCCTGAAAGAAGGCATGATGTTAATTTACTGAGGGCTCAAAAATAAATGGAGCAGATTTGGGTAGAAAAGTGAATTAACCACAGGTTTCATCAAGCCAAGAGCACAGGTAACTTTGGGATAGAGTATGGAAAAAAAATAAATAGAATAAAATAGCACTGTAAAGATACAATGGTTTTTAGAAGCTATTTTCTGAGCACACTGCTTGCAGCTGGGCCACTCATTACATGCTGGGCTGCAATGTAATTAAGAAAAAGAGTGCATGACCAACACTGAATTGCAACATAAGCTGTCAGAAAGTTTCTGGAAGTGGTTATTAAAAAACAACAACAAAAAATAATTCATACCTAATGTGTCTCACAACTGGCCATTCATGGTCAGTTGCTCATTTAGGCACAGAACTATAAATTCTCACAGTATAAAAAAAAAAAAAAAGCATGGGAAAAGGAGATTAAAAAAAAAAAAGTGTCATAACTTACTTTGCTTGTAAAGAAGCCAAAGCATCGGAGAATTTGTTGTTAAGAAATAAATCCAGAGCTGCCATACACTCATGCAATGCCACGTTGAGGTCTGATGTAGGTGACCTGCCAGAAGAAGAGACAATAAGCTCAGCACATCTGTTCTCCTTCTGCTGGTGCATTACTGCTGCATTTGAACCCCCTTCTTCAGTTCTGGCCTTGTTCCCATGTCTAATCTGCCATTCCAATTCCAGTGATTGCAAAAAATGAAAGCAACTTCCTGCAGGTTGATTTTTTTTTGAGCTATGCTCTTCCCCTGTGATGTGTGGAAAGTAGTTTAAGTTTCTGAAAAGCAGATAAATTGCTTGTACTTTAAACAGGAAACTAGACTTGCAGAAGGTGCCACATGGGAGAGTGGCAGTTTGCTGAACCCAGGTATCAGGAACACAGAGCAGGGAGACAACACATCTGAGTCTGGGTAAGAGACTAAGGCTAAAGATTCTGATCCTGTTGTCACTTTAAGGATGAGACATTGCCCAACTGCATCAAATGATTGTGTAGACTGCTGCTAGAACATCTGCTTTGGCTCAGCTCATGTTCAGCTTGGTGGTTCCTGACCATGCAATGTCAGAGCATTAGAGACTTGCAGAGGGGATAAAATGTCACATTGTGCAGGCTCCTGGGAACATCACTGTCCCTCAGAAGTGACAGAGCACTCAAATCCAAAACACTGCTTCATCTCAAAGTCAGAAGATTCTCAGTGGCTTAGTCTGGATGTAGGCTTCTCCTTTACAACATGGAGATGTCAGTCTGACCTGTCACGAGTTCTCAGATGGTCTTTGGGTTACTGGCAACAGGATAATACAGACCAGCTGAGAAACTTTGGCCCAACTTCATCATCACCAGAACTGCCTGACAAAGAAAATCCACAGGAAAACCAGTAAGACCTTGCACTAACAAAGTTAAGGTCACCTGGCCAATGTTTGGACAGTGGAAACATCTGCATCTAATGATCAAAGAGCTGTACTGCACTAATGTGCTCTATGCAAGTCTGTGCAAGAAAAGCTCCCCCAATAAAATACAAACAAATCCTCATCATTCCTGACTCCAAACAGCTCTACACTGATGTGGTCTGTTTTGTGACTTAGAAACAATGTTAGTTCCTTTAAAAAATGGCAGGACACAGCCTGATGAAAAGAAAAACAGAAAAGCAAGTCCTGGTTTCATCTTAAGGAAAGGACAGAGGAGCACAGAATAAACAGATAGCATCAGCAATAACCACTGGCTGCAGCAGCAGTTTGGTTTTGCTTTTAAGAACAACTGCAAAGAATAAGAGTGTAATTATATATAGGAAAAACAGGATTGTAAATCTGAGAGAAACATTACATGACACTGTTCATAGTGGCTGTTGTCATCACACTTCAGATCCACTGCAAATCCATCTGCACCCAGGAGACTGAGTGCTCCATGAGCATTGATTAACTCAGCATCCATCTCATACAATATGCAAAATCATGTCTGCCCAACTATTCTGGGCCTTACTTACTGTAATAATTAAAACTTTGCCAATTCTTTATTTTTTTTAACATGTATTACAATTCTTACCTGCATTTTGCCTGTTTAAAATCCTTTTCCCTGAACCAAAGAGCACATTTAACACCGAACGAAACAGTCTCACCTGTTTTTAAATATTGAGACTAATAACATTTTATTAGTTATAAACAAACCTTTTCTAAATACTCCTTTGAAACATAAAGACTGCAAAGGAAAAACAACACACTGTTGAAACTCAAAGCACAAAGCAGATACTTTAATTACTTTGCATTCTTCTTTTTTTTCCTGCAATAACAATTATTAACAACACAGTACCACCCCCAGCAGCAGCCAAAATACAAGTTGCACACTGCCCTCAGGCTCCAAGGAAACCTGACATTTGGTGTAGCTCCCGAGTGAAAGGGCTTAAGACTGGAACACGACACACACCCTGCATAACTGCCACAAATCATCCTGCCTTGCTGTCAACAACAAGGAAGAAATACTTTAAACTCGAGACTGCTAGGCAAACTGATTAGTCATGCTTCAGTGGGCTGCACAGCCTCCCCTGCTTTCACCAGCAGGATCAGAACGGCCCCTAAGCCCGAGGGAAAACGCCGTGAGCTGCTACTCACCCTTCTGCTACACCTCTTGTGTTCTCTGACATCCTCATCCGTGTGCCACTCGGCACCCAGCAGCAGCTCTGAGTGCCAGCGCAGGGCAGTGCCCGCCCGCGGTGCCCGGCCCCTGATTGGCCTCTCTGGCGAGAGCGGAGAAGTTCCCTCAGCGAGGAGCGGTCCCGGAGCCAGCCCGTGGCACACACACCACGGCCCGATCTTGCTGCTCCTACTAAGGCAGGAGGTGCCGGCAGCTGCCAGAGAATCTTTGATCTACAGACCTGGCTGAAATTCACCCAGCATCAGCTGCCTTTCGTTCCGCGCAAAGTAGGCAGAAGTCAAATACCCCTGTAATTACAGGGCCGAACCAACAGGAATTACTGCACTGGGCTGGGGCTGGAAAGGTAGGAACCTGAACAGCCACAGGAGGCTGGTTGGTGTGCAGGGCTGAGGCACAACCTGCAGATCTGAGACACACGGGAGACACGGCCCAGGAAGCATTTGTGCCCAGCAAGGATTCTCTGCAAGGCAGGCTTCCATCCTCCAGCCAAGCTGCTGC
Source organism: Corythornis vintsioides (assembly GCA_025447755.1). Taxonomy (NCBI): domain Eukaryota; kingdom Metazoa; phylum Chordata; class Aves; order Coraciiformes; family Alcedinidae; genus Corythornis; species Corythornis vintsioides. The sequence goes on along the minus strand of JAOEGS010017965.1, from coordinate 92,239 downwards.
CTTTTGTTGCTCCCTGTAGCTCTGGGAGGTAGTGAAGCTTTCCACCTTCTAAAAGCATCTTTAACACCATGCCAAGTGAGGCCAGTTGGCATCAACTCACTGTGGAGTGAGTTCACAGACCTGATTTTGCCCCAAATCCAATCGCCTGTGCTCCCCAGACTGCTTTGACAGCACGTCAGCAGTGCTGGTCCTGTACACTGGGAGGGCAGCTACAGGCAGCAGCAGTCAGCTCTCTCAGGATGACAGCTGGACTCTAGAAGTTGATCAGCTATGATCCCCTTAGATTATTTCCTCCAAGAGCATCTAATGTTAAAATTTTTACTCCTCTTTTCTCCAGTACATGGTTCTCGTTTGCAGTGCCAATAATTAAGACATCAGCTGCTGAAGGAAGACCCAATAATGATAAACAAGCAAAGGATAATTTCAGGAAGATACTATGAAGACATTAACATAACTAATTAACTCTCTTGCTGTTTTCATGACATCCAGCACAGGAAAAGCCTGTGGTGCATTTGGTACAAAAATGATTGCAATAGATTCACAGGCTGCCTCATTAATGGCTCCATGACACGTTTGGAACAGCACCATGTACCTGGGCCACAGCAGGACACAAAAGATCTTACTGGATTTTTTTTTTCCCCCCAGTTGGAAATAACTACTTGTTACAACTAAAAATTAATTGGAGTGCCTCCATGGCAGGATTATGAACTGCTCTGAAAAGATTATTCATCATTGTCACTAGCTGTTTGTAAAATTTCTAATTGATATCATAATTCTCCAAATGGTCTTGAAAGTTCTGTACAGTGAAGGTTCTGGCTGCTTCTGCCAAGTTCTTCAGGACTCCAGTTGGCAGGTTTTTACTTGAATACCACTTCTCTGGAAATAATATATACTCAGACAACCTTCAGCATGCAACCTCTCTTTCCCCAACTAAACAAAACATCTATAAGATTAAGATCTGAAATCTTTCCAAATTTAGGCCATATCCCCCTTGGTTTTAGAACATTCTTCCTTTCATTTTTTTGGCAGCAGGTGTTGCAAGGACAGACATGATTCTCACTTTATCTTTTTATTCTCATTATCATTTTATTCTCATTTTATTTATGAAATCCTGATTCTCTGCCCAGGAGACCATGAGTGGGGGTGCTTTCTCAGTCATAGTTACAGTATCTCCTGTGATTTAAGATAAGACCTGATCTCCTCAGTCCACTGCATCCCCATCATCTCTAGCTGGAAGCACAACTCAGAACACCGCAGGCAACAACCTTTTTACTTCAACATCAATTTATTTTTGTGCCAACAGCAATATCAAAGAAAATGAATAAGCAGAACTACGCAAAAATAATTGTCTGCATATTAATGACAGGTGAAGCATTTTCAAAAGTAAGGAATCATGATGTTTTCCATGGTCAAAAGAAGGGGTGGGAAAAGCTTTTTTCAGCATGGGAGTTACTACATTTCTGCATTATTTTATTTCACTGTGTATATGACATTGACTGGTTTCTCACTATAAGTTTGCAGCATGAGTGTTTTATTGTCACTGGATTTTATGGATTTCTTCAATAAAAAAAGGTCTTGACCCTTGTATTCTGCAAAGCACCAAACTACTGACTCAGTTGACCTCAGTAATTATCAGAGCTTTGCAAAAAAAAAAAAAAAACAACCCCAAAGTCTTAAGTTAGTGCCTTTATCCTAATGCCTTTTATAGTAACTCAACAGCTCCTTCAGTATTGTGAAACACTGAAAGCAAGTTAAATCAGTCATCCTAAAATATGGAAGCATTTTCCTGCCAAATCTACATTATCTGCATAAGTCAGCTGAGGTAGTGTGCATGGGTAACTGCATTTGGAGGAAGAGAATAAAATACAAGCACAACTGAGCTAAACCAGTACTGGAGGAGAAACGAGCTCACAGACCAAATGCTGGTGACTCTGCAGTTGACTCTTTCCTCTCTGTTATCAGGAGAGTTTTGGAGTGGGAAGCAGTGGAAGCACACCCTGTTTTCCCAAATACAGGCTATTCCCAGACATGTAAAGCAAGTGAGATGCAACATCAGAGCCGAGAATCTAATGGAAAGATTCTATTCCCATCCCAAAGAAACCTGACAGCAAAATCTCTGTAACCATAGCAGACTTTCTGTTTCAGAGGTCTGAAGAGCATCAGCACAACTGTGCTCAGCACTGACCAGCACTGCCTGCTTTCAGCTTGCTCAGAAACCAGCAAAGCTACTCCTGTGACTCCCAGCCTGGCTTCTGGGTGGATTGCTGCAATAGCTCTACCTGTACTGCACAGCTGCCTTCTGCTCCTGCTGTGGAACAACTGCAGTGCAACAGCAATCCTTCAGCACCAGCCTGTCCACATGGAAGGCCAGGAGAAAACAGCTGTCCTGAAATGGAACCACTTCAGCTCCAAAGTTTCCTGTTAAGTAACTCTGAAGTATTTGCTCTTGATTTGATTTTATATCTAACAATTTGGACAAGACACTGCTTTGGCCTCCTTTACTCCCCTTCTATCAAGGGCTCTCTGTGTAGCATTCTTCAGTTTTTGCATGGTCATGTTCTACTATTAAAAGGCAGCACAAACTCTCATAGTGGGCTGCACTCACATAATTTTTGCAGCTCTTTTAAGCTACCTGCATCCATAGTGAAGACACCAGGCAGCACAGCTTACTACTGTGCAGAGAAACAGCAATCAGCATTACACTCCATCTTAAAGAGACTAGAGAGGCTTGTTTCTAGCCACCTAGTCAAAAAATCAGCAATAAATTCTAAAACTACCTCTATACAGAGTATGAGGTGGAACTGAGGCTACTCCCACATGCCCAGAGCAACTTCATTATCTTCCAGAGGAAGATGTAGCAAAACCTGGGCATTAGGGAAAAAATTTTCACTGAAAGAGTGGTCAGACACTGGAACAGGCTGCCCAGGGAAGAGGTTGAGTCCCCATTCCTGGGGGTGTTGAAGGGCTGTTTGGATGTGGTTTTGAGGGACATGGTTTAGGGGTGAACTTTACAGAGCAGGGCTGATGGTTGGACTGGATGATCACAAGGGTCTTTTCCAACTTGAATGATTCTAAGGCTCCCTAAAAATACCATGGCACTCAGGCTACCAAACCAGCCCTGCAGCTGCTCACAGATGTGAGGAGCACCTCAAAGCACATTTCAAAGGTCTGCATTTCAGTTCTTAACCAAGAAATCTCTAAAGACACCTCCAACACATGAATACACCCTGGCTTGTTGATGTACAGCCACTGTGCTGACACCTGATGGTGGGTGTCCTTCTCACTGGGCTCCAAAATACCACCCCTGAATACAGAAATTCTTGCCATGACACCACTCTGTCCTCATAATGCTACACAATCACAGGAACACAAGGAGACACCAGGATACACCTTGGGTTATTTTCCTTAGTCTTTTCAAGTTTGACAGGTCATTCCTAAATCAATGACTTATAGTTTTCTAAGCAGATGACTGTCATGTAACACTACATGACAAATGTTCTGAGCCTGAAAAAAATCTCTACATTCAAAGAAAACAAAAAGCACATCACTTTGGGAAGAATTATTTTCCTCTTTTGCAAATGTTTCCAAACCCACGAGATCAGAAATAATCTTGGCTGAACAACTCCCTCATTACCATGAGAAGGAGAACCAGTAAGCAGTTCTCACGATAATTTGTAACTATTCAGCTTTCAGACAATATAGAAATCTCTTCATAATTCAAAAGTAAAGAAGTTAAGAAATTAATTCTACCATATCCTTTCCTATTCTAGGTGCCAAGCCAGTAATATCTCAACATTTATCTTTTTGTGTTCTTAAACACGTTTCTGTCTGTGACTAAGACTTCTCAGTGCCTCAGAAATGCCATTACTTCTCACAACAAAGCACTTGGAAAGCTTTCAATATTCATGTACTGCAAAATCTTCTGCACAAAGACACCAGACTGATGCAATGCTGGAATTCAGGAGATCTTATGTCCATATTTCCAGCTGTACATGGAGTGTGTCAGTTTATTTTTGAGGTTAATGCATTTCTGTAACCAAGTTGTTGACACCTCAGCAATGTCAAAGGTATTTTGTCAAAAACACTCAGGATTTTGGCCCTTCTGTTTCAGTGAAAGCTCACCAGAGTGATGGAGCAAAGCAGTCAAGTGAGCAGAACAAAGTCCAGGGATTCAGCAGACATGTGTTTTGCCCTTGGTTCCCCCAGTGTTTAACTTGCACCAAGCAGGATCTAGGTTGCATTACGTCCACAGGTCTCATCCTGTATTTGAATGTGCAAACAATGCAATAAACTCATTAAGATAGGTTTGTTCAGTCTAATAAAAAGGATTGGTGTAATTTTTGCAGTTCCCTTTCCGTATTGTACTGACTGCACAGAGAGGGCTGAGCACCACAGTGGGTGATCATCCCCAGTTACAAGTGCCTGTGTCAAACAGAATGAAAAAAAAACCACCTATCTGCACAATATAGTCTGGTGAATTACAAATTATCAACCCAAGAATCCTGGAATCACAATTAATTACTGGAATGTACAAAGACAAAATTAGCTCACACAGGGTCAAAATGAAAAGAAAATAAATATATCCAGATTACAGAAATTTAGAGGGTTATTGCAATTAAAAAGTAAATTTTTATTATGCCAGTCTGTATTGATACTTAGCAAGGTTTCAGAGCTCTTCCTTTAATTCAAATGCTCTACAATCCTTGTCACTTTGAAGGACAGATGTGATTCCTACCATGCTTTTTTGGTTTTTAAGAGTCTTAAGAGATAACTTTACAATACCCAAACTCCTCTAACTTGTCACAGTTTTACTCTCTAGTCAACCTACACTTGAGTCTCTCTTGACTTTTATATTCATTGTATAAAACTAATGAGAAATCAACAGCTGCACTAGACCATTCATTGTCTTGCAATGGTGTTGAGCACAATTAGGTACCCAGCAAACAAACATTAAGCAAAATGCAAGCTCACATCTGCCACAGTTATGGGAAGGAGCCTGACAAAATCTGTGAGATTTGGTTTTGTAAAGATTGCAAGATCAGGGTCTAGGTCTGTACCATTGCTGAAATGGGGTTCAGGGAGAATGCAGGGAGAGATGTTATGCAATTTTCCCTTTGGGTTGGATTCTGCATGACATGGCAATAATAATGCCTGACTGGCAGGTCACACAAGAGCTACCTTTGCATCTTTCTTCAATGTTCTGTAAAGTCTGGTTTGTGCTTCTTTCCACTGACTTATACTTCACTTCTTTTGGACTTCAGCATGCTGACAAACATGGAAGAAATGACACACACACTTTTGGACCAAAAGGCAGTACTGCAGTACTTAATCTGCTCTGAAATGTTTCTTGGTTTGGTGTTTAGATCTGGTTTTATTCCATTGGGAGTTTGGTTTTATTTTGAATTAAATCTATGCAAAGCATTTTCAAACTAAGTTACTCTGCAATACATTTCATTGCAACTTGAAAAGAAAAAAGCAGTAATGCTTTTGTTTCAGTTCCAGTGCTGACCAGTACTCTAGGTTCTCATTCATAAACCCCATAGGAATGATGCAAAATACCAAACAGGGGATTGTTGCTTTGCACTTAATCACTGTTTTACATGAAAATTTAAGATTCTGTTTCTATGAAGACTTCCAATAAACTGATTTTCTATTTCAGAAGTCACCTGCAAAGCCTACATCATGGTACCTTAACCAATGACACCACCACTTGCTCTCCAAATAGAAATTCAAGCACAGCACTTCAATACACCTTTATAAACCTTTTGAGCCTACTGAATCCATCCTCAAGAGCAGGAAAAAGTACTAGCAGCAAATTTTCTTGCACTCGGCATTTCTAAAGACATTTTGAAGAGTTATTCTTAGGCAGAATGGCTTCAAGAAGCAGAGAGTTAATTATTCTCTCCATTTCAGAGGACAAAAACAACTAAGATACCTGAGGACAAAAACAAACAAACCAAAAACACCTCTGAAGGAAAAAAATCAAAACTGATTTTGAACTCAGAATCTCAGAGTAGTCTGGCCTCTTTCTGGGTTTTCTTCTTTCCCTTTCTGACAAGAAAGACAGATTGATCTAAAAACAAAACTTTGATGCAGATGTAGAGAGAAGATTTCATCAGCTCAGGATAATAATTTTAGTTAGAACCAAAGAGAAACAAAGATAAGATTACATGAAAGTTCAGTACTACATTCTATTTTATTTCCATCTGAGATTCAAGCCATTAAGTCAAGTATCTTTGAATAACCATCCTAACATTCAGACTCTTCTGACAATTTTTTACACAAAAGATGACTCAAAGCGTTATTAAAGAGAAGACAAAAGCTGAAAATCTGCAAAATGGGAGATCATTATTTTTATCACCCCTGCCTCGAAAAATCTGGCATTTCCTTTTCAGTTCCAACTAGTCCACCGTGTACTCCACCTATGAGTTAATAACTTCATTGTATTCCCAAAACAACTGAAACTCAAGATGCCACAAGATCAGCCCTCTAAAAACACTGTGTAGAACTAAAGGAGCATTTGCAGTAAAACGTGAACTACGATAAAGAAATAATATTTAAAAAAAAAAAAAAAAAAAACAAACCGCAAAAATCCTGATTTATCTTTTTTTCCAACGTTTTGCAGTAGTTCCCAAAGCATCTGAAGCACTTTACACCCCGGTGCAACACTGGAATGCGACAGCTGGTTCCAGCAGATGGAGCTACAGAAAAGCGCTGAGGACCCAGCACCAAGCTCTCCAGCAGCTTCAGGAGCAGTCTGACTGCTGGGACAACCTGCCCGATCCAGCAAAACATTCTTCTGCACCTTCAAAACTTTCTGAAGTGCAACAGAACTGTACTCCCTTGGCCTCTGCTGCTACTGTTGTCAGAGCAACACAAGACTTGGAATCCACTTAGTGATGTACACTATTACTGCAAATAAACCACCCACCTTCCCACCCTGGAAAATAACTGAAAAATACAAAAAATTAATTATTGCTCCATTAAAGAATTATCAAGACAGAACATGGCAAGAAAACTGTATAAAGCTATCACAAATACTAGAATACATGTGTAATTTTGGGTCATCAGCAGGTCTAGCACTGTATTTTTTAATCCTACAGGACTTGGCTGGTTTAGGTGCCACTAGACCATCTACCTCCACTCTCTGTAGTAACACCAATGTTAATATAGATGCCACCAAAACCAAAAAGCACAACTGAGTAGCTTATATAATTTCAAGTTAAAAAACATTTTCCATCATGGTTTCTGCAGATGAACTGAAGTCCTGGGCTGATGTTTGCTGTTTTCAACTTTAAGATATAGAGAAAGCACACAGACAAAGAAAGAGCAAAACATTGCTTCCAAAACTTCATAGAGCCATGAAGGGACCCCCTTTACCAGTCTCCTAGGCAGAGAAATGGTTTCCATACCTCTCAAAACTGCACTCCTTAGAAGTTTCTACTCCTCCATAGACTACTGAGCAGATTTTTTCAAGTCTGTCAAACACAGAATCCACAAACAAGCCTTTAACACAGCCGTGCCTAAAAACTCACCCACCTTCATCACCAGGTAAGAATGTTATTTGCACACTGGTTCACCTGCTGCAGAAACAACTCCCTCACACGCACAGGACAGTTATGTATTTTAGGGGGGCAGGGGGAGTGCACACGTGGAAAGGAGATAGGAAAGTTATCCAGCTGCAGGTTGCCCAGAAGGCTGAGCAAGAAGGTGTTGAGCAGGAGCCATGAACGTCAGCGTTCCTCTGGCAAGGTGTGTGCTGCAAGCTGTGCAAACAGGAGCTCGAGGGAAAGGACTTCAGAGACACGACAATGGCTCTTAACACTTTGGAGACCAAAATTAACTTGCATATACTTAACCAAAGGTATGTCATTAGCCTAAACTAACGCTTTTATGCAAGAACAAAAAAAAAAAAAAAAAGAAGAGTTTCTGGCCTTTCAGTCTCAGGGCGGTAAGCAGCTGCCCAGACGGACACAGTCCTTTGGGATCCCTCGTCCAAAGTTGCTGGCAGCAGCAACGCGGAGCCAAGGGCAGCTCCGTCCTACCTTGGGCTGTTCCTGCCCGGCGGCTCCGGCCTGCGTCGGGTCAGCCCCGGGAGCAAAGCGAGGAGACGAGGCGGGCTGGAGCTACAAAGGCACCAACTCCCCACACCCAGCCAGGACTAATTCAGACAGGTAACAAACTCGATTTACAGGCTTCAGACCAAGGCAGGCTGTTTTATGTGGGAAACGAGCCGCCTTCACCTCCCTCAGCCGGGGCACCGACGCCTCCCGCCCCCAGACAGACCCTCGCCTTCGGCCGGCACCGAGACGGCTGTTCCCGCCACACCGCCCCCGCAGCCCAGCCGGGAGGGAGCGTTCCCAAAGCCCTGTGGACAGCGGCGCTGATCCCAGGGGACACCCCATGCGGCCCATCCAAAGGCTACAGGCAGTGCCTGTGGAGAGAGAGACCCCGAATCTCCCCCCCGACCTGAGGGAACGGCGACAGCTCCCCCCGCTCCGCCTCAGCCCCGTACCGGCCGTCGCCGCTCCCGCTGTTGGCAGCGCGGGAGTCCATGGAGGCGTCGCGAAGGGCTCCTGGAGGAGGGGAGGCCGGAGCCGAGGGCCGGCGGTGCTGCTGCTCCCCGGCGCGGGCGGCAGCCGCAGCCACCTCGCATGGTGTGAAGCGGCAGCCGCGAGCCTCGGCGCATGTTCGGGCAGGGCCGGGCCCGGGCGCAGGAGCCGCCTCCGCAGGTGAGCGGCTGCGGCAGCTCCCGCCCCTCAGCTGGCGCTGGGCAGGGCGCGGGGGCTGCCTTAACCCCCGAGGGGGTGGGTGGGGAGATCTGGCGCCTTCGTGCCCTCCCGCAGGGCGAGAAACGCCGAGGGGACGCTGCGGTGCGGGTAGAAACCCCGCGCAGCCCAGGAGGTGGGTTATGGGGGTAAAGCAGCGCTCGGGCCCCCGGCGGGAGGTGGAGGTTTCCTTGGGGCCTCGGCGGTGCGTGAAAGGCCCGCGGCCCTTCACTGAGGGAGGGGGCGGCGGTGAGGAAGGGCGGGCCCCAGCACACCTGAGGGGAAAACACGCGTTAGGGTGAGGTGCTAGAAGTAATTCCTTTGGAGGAGAACAAGCAAAGCAACAGAACAAAAACAAACACAAAAGCAACAAAAAACAACCCCCCAAAAAAACCCGAACAAAAGAACAACAGCACGCACACAAAATCACACCACACACCACACACACACACACACACACACACACACACCCATCAAAAAAACATCGCGAACCCAAAAAACCAAACCAACCAGGAGAAAATTAATTCAAGTTTTAAAGTAGCCTGCACTTTCTCCTAGCCTTGCTCCCAAGAAGTGTTTGCTTGCCAGGGTGGAGCCATTTACCCCAAAATACAATGGTCAGGAATTAACACCCAGCGGCACTTACATTTCAAATTCATCAGTTTATGAACAGATTATTGAAAGCATGAGAGGTAATAAAGCTAAACCCATTAAAACTGTGAACAGGCAAGCAATAAGGGAAAATTGTTTTATTTTTGGCCGTAACATTTCTCAATCAGTTCAGTGTTCCCGGGATAACAGTTCAGGAGAGATTAAGAGAAGAAAGGAGTCTGTGGAAGGAAATGAGCAGGGGGGAAGGTGTACACATTAGAGGGAGTGGCAGGACAAACAGAAGGACTGGGTTGACATAAAGAAACAATGGGCACGTTAATGAGAACACTGGGTGTATAAGGTTAAAAAAAGAATTTATTACCTGAGCACCAACACTGTGGCTGGTGACTGTGTGGTAGGAGAGGCAGGCGGCAGGAACACCTCAGCTCCAGCGGGCTGGCTGCAGCTGTTTGGGAGACACCAAGACAACTGAAGAGAATGCATTTCAGCAATTGAAACACGAGCCTTTCCTCTGACAACAGGCAAAAAAATCATCATGGTCTTGGCTAAATCAAACGTTTTAGAAGGGTGAGGGATGGTGCAGGGAGCAGGGGGTTTTCAGCAGGAAATGTTGTGCAGGTTGAATTGAGTTGTGAAGCTGTATGTTCCAGCTCACGGCTTCTGGAACAAAGAGGGACTTCTGGATACTTCTACACTCTGGATACACTTGCACTGGCCAGTCACATTAAAGAAATTCTTTCCCATGAGAGTGGTGGACACTGGGACAGGCTGCCCAGGGAGGTGGTTGAGGCCCCATCCCTGGAGACATTGCAGGTGGGGCTTGAGAAGGCTCTAAGCAACCTGCTCTAGTTGCAGATGTCCCTGTTCTCAGTAGGGGCGTTGGACTGGATGAGCTCTAGAGGTCCCTTCCAACCCAGACATTTCAGTTACTTCTATAATTAACATTTTTTGAATAATCACTACAGAAGATACTACAAAATGTTTTTTACAACTTTTAGGAATTTTCTATTGTAGAGACAAAGCTGAAAAAGCTAAAGCCAAAGGACAAATGTGCATCATTAGTTGAACTCTACTTCAAGTTACTTTCTTGAGCTTATTGTTGTACGTTCATGAACAGAACAGTTGTGCTTTTAATATCTGACAGTAAAATAAATATTTTAAGATAAATTGATAGCTAATATATTAAGGAAAACTAGAGAATCTAAATTTAACTCTCAATACATTCAACTAATACATTTACATGTATTTTCAGGATTCTGGGCTGCGGGTTTGAACCTCCATTGAGTTATTTATTTAGTAAAAGTTATTACCAGATGTGGGCTCAAAATGGTCCACATACTCTAACCTCCTCAGAACTGTTTAGATCCCAAAGACAGCCTTCTATAGAGCTTCTGTAGAAGTAATACAGCTTCTATATTACAGAAGAGAATTTATGAACAAGGAGGTTTTAATACAGTTACAGAATTTTTTGGGTTTGTTAGTTTTGGGTTGGGTTGTTGGTTTGTTGTTTTTTCATTTGTTTGTTTGGGATTGTTTGGGGGGTTTTTGTTATATTTTTGTTGTGGTGGTTTTTTTTTTTTTGATGGGTTGTTTTTTGTTCTTTTTTAAATCTATGAGAAGAATTTTACATTAAAATCCCATAAGCCTTTCAAAACTATTTTTTTTTCCCCCTTGTAAGTGACCACACCTGTTCATGTAACATCTCAAGAGAAATTGCATTCTGTGGAAACAATCCTAAAGACCTTTTGTCTTTGAATATAAGAAGTTCAATGCTACATAGTTCAACAGATTAAATATTGACTCTGTCCACATAGGAAGATCAGTCTGAGTGGATCAGGACAAATCCTTTTATTGACTTGGGCACTGTCACACACAACCCCAGGACAGCTGACAGTTTGCAGAGTGTCCCCAGGATCTCTTGCTGGCCAATGCCAGCTGGGCCAGACCTCTGAAGTCAAAGGTAAGAATTTCACCCTTTATTATCAGCAAACTAAATTCTCACAAAAATATACTGTTCAAAGCAGCACTTCTGTCAAATTCTTAATCTAATTATTTGTATGGTCCTGGAGTGCAACTGGCTGCTTATACTAACAAGAGAAAACACCTTACAAATATATATATATATATATATATATCCTGTATGGAACACAAACAAGTAAAATAGGATAAATTTTTTTCCACTGCACAATTGTCTTTCCAAATCACAGCAGTTACATAAAATGCACTATCATACCCATTGTCATTTAGAAAACAGGAAGCAGATTAGCATTGAGAAGTGGTTTGTCCAAAATCATTTACTAAATCAGCAAGAGATAACCAGAAATAATATCTTGATCTCTTGAATACACATCAAAACAATGCAACATTTTCCCCCTCTATCAGCTACCTACCTGATCACCTGCCTTAAAAAGAAGGCTTTTTGTTTCCAGTTTAAACTCTTAAGGTCCTAGAAGCTCTAAATATCTCCATTTTAGCACAAAAGGAATTCTTATATAGTCTGAGCAAGGAATGGCAATGCAGCTGGTGGTATTTATGTATTTTTTGTTGTTATTCATATTTCTTTTAAACATATTGTGGATAAAAAAATGACTTCTGTTTCAGATATTACTCACCTACACTTGATGATTGTCACCTGACAAAAGTTCTTTCCCATTTTTTTTCTGGGATGACAGCCCAAAATTTACTGTGAAGCTTCCCACAAAAACCCACAACAAGGGATTCTTATATTCATATATCAACCTACAAGCACAAGAGGAAAGTATTTGTTCTTTTTTTTTTCTCCCCATGACTTTTTTTCACTTAAGAAATTCTTTAACATTCTGCTCTCTTCCTTCCTTGGGTGGCTACTGAGTTACTCTTCTGCAATGAGAGCAGACAGCAGCTTTCTTCAGAACTCCCTGGAAACACCAGCTTTCCAGCTGTTTGGGTAGCTTGAGAGTTGGGCTGGTACTGTGAATATCATTGGGGCAGAAAAATGTTTGGCTGTTGTACTAAGGCTCAGGTGCTACAAGCCTGGAGGATCTGTCTCTCCTCAGGTGGTAGTCATACCCTGAGCCATCACTTCAGAGTTGTCTTGCTTCACCCTCCTCTCCTGCCTTTAAATTTTAATACCTATACTTCACTGCCAACAAGGAAGAAAACACAGGTTATTTCACAGAGTTCAAGAGTTCAGTAACACTCATTATAGGTAACTAAAGCTCCACAATACCTGCCAAAAGGTTAAATCTTAAACTTTTCCAAATGAAAGACCTTTCTTAATGCAAAATACTGCCTACTTCCAGTACAAACTGTTGACTATCTGCTTCTAATTGGACAATGTATATATAATTGCACCAAGCAAATAAATCCTCTTCCCTTGTACAATTAAAAAACCCAAACATCTGAAATCCAACCTTCATGTCTACTCTAACAATTGAATTCGCCTCAAAACTATTCACACAATTCCACAGAGAGAAAACAAGACTTTAGTTGCTAATGTTTTGAACAGATATATTTCTCCAGTTTTACCCTTTAAACCTGTATGCTCTGCATCACCTCAAAACATTGTCACATAAAAATACCTTTCTATAGATACTGTAAAAACATGAGGTTGCACACTAATCACTTGGAAAATTCAGGTTTAAACATGACTAAAAACATTCAGTTACAATTTTGGTAAATATTCAAATTCTGAAAGTCAATTTAAGTAGCTACATGAAAATGAGAACTTTGTGTGGAAACTACAGTAGGCAATATGGTTTTGACAACTGGATTCTGTTTCTGTAAGAGGTGACATACAACAGGTGCCTCAGGTGGCACAGGATGGCAAGGAAGTCCACGTGAGCCAAGAAACCAGTAAGTCCAGTGTTTAGCTCTAACACAACAGGCTTTTAAGCATTAAGCAGATGAGCTGATATCACATCAAGTTTCCTCACTTAAGTGCCAAAGCAGACAACCTTCTAAAGAACCTCACTTAAAGTCAAGCTGCTATATAATTTCCATCATTAAGCATCTTACTGCCATTTTATTCCTTGTCAGTGATAAAACAGCCTTGATGTTAATCCCCAGTACATTTTTTTCCAACAGTTTACAGACAGCTTGCACTGGAAATGTAAGTCAAGTGGACAATTAATCTGCTAGACATGACAATCTCTTCAGTCTTTTGAGTTCAATGATGTTCTGTGAAAACAACAGAAACCTTTTCTATTATATATAATAACCCCAGGAATGCATGTGAGCCTGATAAAATTAAATGGAGATACTACATTGCCTAATCCAACTGATATCTCATTAAAAAGGCAAAGAGATTTGGGTCCAATTAGATGAGTGTATCAAAACTTAGCAGTACTGTAACAAAAGGATCAGAGACAGCTGTAAGTGGTTGCTGGAACTCCTGAATCTTTGACCAAGCACTCTATGCCTTGACATAAAGGAGACATTATGCTGACAGACATACTCAGAAGAATCACATATGCTGGGTCAAACTAAAGATTTCTGAAGCCCTGGATGTTGACAGCAGCCAGCAGATGATTTTTTCCTGTCTTCATAGAGAAGTCTCAAGTATCTAAACACTTGGGCTCTGCAGCCCTTGAGTAGGCAAAAATCCTTGCACTAGAGTAGCCTGAAGTTTTCTTTGTAGCTGTCACAAACACCCAATGAAGCAAGTTAGAGCTGGAATTAGTGTGCACTTCAGATAACTTCAAGATTCAGGCAAATTTTTTTCCCCCCTGAAAATTAACCTGCTCCCATCAGACAACCAGAACACTTCATACTGTTCGCATTACATTTCCATGTTGCTTTACAGCTCAGAGAACCCTTTAGAAAAAACCAGGCAAACAGTTCACACTTATGTACTTAAACTTTATTTCTTCATAATTACAGGCTATTGTTAGAATTTTTAAACAAAAGGGAAGTCTATAAATAGAGGCTAATCCCACCTGAACAAGTTTTTTCTTTTAAAAAAACAAAACAAAACCAAACAGTTAAAACTTCATAAAGTAATGCCATTTAGCTCACAGCAGTGGTTTGTTGGTAGTCTGAGTAAAAGTACTATAGTCAGAGTCAGTAACATGAAATGTAACATCAAATGACTCAAAAATTTAAATTCCATAAAGGAAATCAGGAATATATATATAATATATACATTTAATATTGTGTTGGTCCACTGAGTATACATTTTTAACAAAAAGATAAGAAACTATGTAATCCAGTTAAGCATACAACTTGCAAGATTAGTGTACACTCATTACAAAGATGTATAACTTATAACTATTTAATACTTGCAAAGTTTTAAGTTACTTTGTTTTTTGAGCAGGTGTTTAAATGCTCATTTCCCAGTGCAAAAAAAATTCCATCCCAGTCAGGTTACCCATTTTTCCTGAAAAATTGAGAACTTCCCTCAAACTTGTGCAACAGCAGCATTGATAGGTAATGGGAAGAGCTGAAATATACTGAGGCATGGCTGAGTTCTCCCCTTCTCCCCCACAGTGCTGTGTGTTGAAACAATTTCCTCAACAGAAATACCACAGGTTAAAAGTGCAAGAAAAAGAAATTTCTTGATGTTTATGCTGTTGCCATCCATTTTAATTAGGGTAAAAGATCTTTTTTTTTTTTTTTTTTACATTATTTGAATGAAACTGATTCTCCAGAATAGAGTTCTTTCAAAATGAACAATAAGTTATTTTCATTAATATTCTATCAATCCTACTCTGACTCAGTGACCATAAAGAAATCATTCAGTTTAAGGTGCAACTATCAGTTGGCATACAATAAATTACATATACAGAAAACAAGCATGGTTTAAAAAAAAAGTAATAAAATCAGACTACCTGTTTTTCCTCTGTCCTCAATCCTATTTCAAATTGAATTTCTCTTGCCAGTTCAGCTGCATATTTCACAAGCAAAAGTGGCTCAAATAGCAATGGGGTCTCATCTGACACTCATCTTGGCCAACAGCAAATTCATATGAATCTTCAACTTACTTGCTTTATGAAACCAAACAACAGGTCTGTCTTAAAACCTATGACCATGCAAGGAAAGCATTAAAGGATTCAGAAAGATGCACTCTTTCCAACTTAGACTCCATGAAGACTGTTATTTCAAATCCAAACGCAGAATCTTCAATGAAGAGAAAAATCTATATGCATACATCTAAAATAAAGCACTCCACAACTCCGGCATTACCAAAATCTCTTTAGAAGGATAAAAGGTTTGCAGTGACTAACTGCTTGATGGGAGACAGTCAGCCATGGCAGAATAATTGCTATGTTCACTTTATGCTCAATTACCAACTGCTGACAGATTACAGCCAAACTACAATCTCACTAACTGCATTTTAAACTGATTTGTTTACAGCTGGGAAAAGTACTTTGTTCTCCTGAAAACTTGAGAGAAATTGAATGCTATTCAAACAATAACCAAAAGGAATGAATTTAGCAGAAACATTCACACCACTTTCAGAAATTTAAAACCTTTCATAGTTTCTCCTATATATGTATTTTCTGATTAACATTGAAATAGGTTAGGTATTCAGGGAAAGGGAGAAAACAGTTAACATAAGACAAAATCTTATTCTAAATTTCATGCTTCTGATATTTCAGATTTACTGAGTGCAATAGCCAGTTCCAAGTCTTCTTGCTCTTGCTGTTTTAATCTTGCCAATCTTTCTTTCTCTTCTCTCTCACTTTCCCTCTTAGCCCATTCAATCATGTCTTCCTCAGTTGAATACTGCATTTTTAAAAGACAAAATAAACCAGATTAATAATACAATGATAACTAATATTTTCAAAGTCCTTGATTTAAAGGAAAAATACATTTTTTCAAAATCCTGTATATATTTTAGTCTTCAAATAATACTTGCTTTTTAATTTTAATACACTATTAAGATTAGCTTAGCCTAAAAGTAAATTGTTAAGAGCTGCATTGAAGCCACCAGATTGATATATTTTTATGAAATATTACATGTTTCAAAATAGTCACAGAGTTGAAAGTGCTACAGTGTAAATTCAAACTAATCATGGATTCAAAAACAGTCTATACAATACAAATTTTGAATAAGTCAGGAGAATATTTGGAAAAAGACACTCCTATCCTCTCTACAGGACATCCTGATTTACCCTTCTTTCATTAGGGATGATTTTTCCAGGTGACAATGACTGCAAAAATTAGCTGTGGAATGACTGTTTAATTGTGCAGGTGACAAATGCTTCTGCCCAGAAGCAGTGAAATGCCAGGGTAACTGCACAGTTAGAAGCCCAGAAGCAACACAGAGGAAGGTCAGTGTGATACAAGAGAGGAAAAAATACAACAGATTCTTTCCATCTATATTGATGTGAACAAATGCAAAGTAAGTTTCTGTGGCATAATGAACAAAAAGCAGAGAGAGACAGTTCAGGGTATTAAGATTATGCTAAGGGTTGTTTCTGGTCAGCATGCAGAAAAGTTAAGAGGTAAGTGAAGCCCATAATTTTATGAAGATCCCAATGTTAAGTCTGAAATGGTTCATCATTAAGTCTGAAATGGTTCATCATGTACTCCAGCTGCTTTCTGCTGCAAGCTGCTTCTTTGGGAAATAAATGTAGAAAAGCTTGAGTTTTCTCCATAGTTCACCTAGTATTTTCAGTAATGGCAGCTGGAAAAGAATACTTTTTCATTCACAATGAATATTTTTGCTTTCTCCTCCACATTCTCTCCTCCAAACTGGCTTCTTAGTCCCTCTAACTAAGAGCAGTGATCAATACCAGCATTTCAGAAATGATCATGCTACAAGACACATCAACCAGTGCAAGTCAGTTCTGAGAGCCTGCCAATCCTGTTTGCTTCAATCAAGCACATAGTTTATTAGGCCTGTAAATAATAATTAAAAATAAAGCAGTATGATCAAGATACTATAAATGCAAATTGCATTTAACAGGTATCAAGATTAAAAATGAGATGATGCCTTGAAAAACTCCAATTTGCAAAAGCTCAGAAGAAAAAAAAAATATATGTAGGCATGCACAAACCTTTAGATTTGCTTCTACTGCTTGGACAACACGACTTCTATGAAATGGATTCTGGTTATAAAGAGACACTTAACTGCTTTTTACTTTCTTGTGTAAGTCTGAAATTTACTGGCCATTCAAAACTCACCAAATCAGATTTCATTCACATACACCAACAGAAGGCTGTTTATTAGTATTTCAGTATGGAGAAAGTATGATCAAACTGGTCAGTGACAGCTAAACTGAAATCACACCTTGTGTTTAATTGGATAGTTATCAGTGTGTTTGTTCCCTGGATCTGTGATTTAGATCTCTGCATGCTTGAAGAAAATGGATAACCCCCACAACATTGATAGATTAAAAGTCCTATTTTCTAAAGCTAGTTGGCCTTTAGGAAGAAAACTCACAAAAGCAATGCAATTTCAACATTAACTACAACACTTTGCAGGCTTTTTAGGGCAGCCTCAGCTGTAAACTAAATGTCAATACTGTCTTAATAAGATCCCTTTTGTACAAGGGATATGTTTCAATATTTTAAGTTACACTGAAAGACTTCAGTGTGGACACTTCAAAGCTGTCATTATACTGAAACAAATGGAAAAAGTGTTTACTCACAGTACTGAAGTTTGCAAAATTGTTGGGGTCAGCCTCTTTACTGATGCTGGTGGGAGCAAATGGATCACAGAATAGATCTGCTTCTTGTTCTTTGGGAATGTCTGGGGTGGGGAAAGGCTGAAATGGATCGCTCGGTTTAAAGGAATCTGAAGAGTCTATTTGATTGATAGGTCTTTTCCCTTAGATTGAAATGAATTTAAAATGAATTTAAGATAGCAGGTAATAACATGCCAAAAATAGTAAAAAACAAATTCCAAAACTACTTGGAATGCAGCCTCATCTAGTGAGCTAGTGGAGTTGCAGGGACTTCAGAGGGAGGGTTGCCAATTGAAAAAATGAGGGTATGGTTCATAGTTTCTTAAAGGGTGATCAGGTAAAAAGGAACACATGTATGTTAATGATTCAAGAACACACTGAGGTACTAATTAACAGATTTGAGCCCCTGTTCTATCAGCACAGTATTTTCTCCTATTTACCAACTGCCCACCATAATTCCAGCAAGGCTCTTTTACTATTTCAAGTTATCCCAATTTAATTCAGAAATAGATTTGTAAGTCTCCAACCCCATGTCCTCGTACCGTGCTAACACCTGGGATTTCTGTAGTTTTTAAACTAGCAGAACCAAGGAGTGTGGCAACAATCCCAGGCTTAACTATTCTGTTAATCCTTGCCTAAGTAGCTGCAGATACAACAAATCAGGCACAAGCCCCTACTTATCTTGTTCTTTTTTCAGCTTAACCCTTGTCAGCTTTCAACACCTTTGAGGACATTAACTCAAATACTTCCAAGAACAGTTGAGCTGAATTTCATCCCACCATTCCCTCCATCTGTTTCTGCTTACAGAAAAGGTTTCAATATTGCAGCTTCTTGAAGTCAACTGGTGGGTCTGCAAGTGGTTCAACACTTAAAATGGTTCTAATTTAAAACCTGCTTCTAGTGCCATTTTAGATTAAAATCACAGAATCCAAGCAAAGTGCTCACTATTTTGCATATCCCTGTGGCAAGTTAGCAAAAAAAGAAACTTCTTTCAGTGACCAGAAGAGATTCTAATTTGGCAATGATGTAGAGAAGACTCCCTTGGAAGGATACGATTCAGCCAGACACTTCCCAGCTAACCCTGCCATGGCAGCTCTGCCTCCCCAGCTCTGGGCTCTTCCTGGCAAACAACACATGGCTAGTTCCTGAATCATGTGGGAGAAGCAGTTTCCAATGACTTCTAGGGATCTCTATTTCTACATGGGAAGGATTAGTGAGTTTAAGAATATGAAGCATAGAATCTCCAAATCTGAGTGTGCTTATCAGTATCTAGAAAGGCCATGGATTTGAGAGACAAGCAAACAGCCCTGCTGCACATTTCCAGTAGTGTGACAGACTGACAGAAGGATTTTGGGGTGGTTCTTTGATAAAGCATTCCCTTGTTTTGAACCAGATCACAGGAGTAATTAAAAACAAATATATTTAAGTATCTCTATTTATTATTTCCATTAGCAAAATAATTTCTTGGGAATGGTTATCAAGATAACCACAGTATAATTTTTTAAGATGTGCAAATCAAACAAGCCACTTTTTTTCTGTTCATCACTTGATCAGGATGCTGTTCTGCCACCAGAAGCTTGCATTCTAAAAGTCTGTACACCACGTCACAGCCACTCCCATACACTGCTCAGAATTCCTTTTTCCTCTTTAAATAAGAGCCACCATAAGAGTTGTTGTCATGTTCTAATCACCATCCCCTCTCATGTCAGTTGTTTTTATGCTATGTACAAGGCATAAACATGAACCAGATCTCACATCAACAGTAGAGATTACACAGGCGAGTTTAAACTGAAAATACTCCTATATTTACTTTGCTCCTCTTCTTTTGAGAAAAATGTGAATCCCTGTTTAAGTTTCATACTGCAGTTTTCCCAAACACCTTAACATTCATCCATATAGCATAATGGTGAAAAAAAATTATATGGTAGAGTTTTTAAAGAAAATTAAACAAAGGACAGAAATTTTAAAAAGAATACTGGTAGTATTTTCTAATTTATGAAAAAAAAATATTGAGATCGCAGATGAGGAGACTGTTGTAATATGGGCTTATTGCAGCCACAAGAAGGTATTGTTACCATGGTTTTTTTTTTCTGGAAAGTAGAGTGGTTTTTGTCATGGAGTAGACAGAGCACTTGACTATCCCTAAACAGAACACAGCAGAGGAAACTTGGGTTTATTGCTACTGCACTGGCTGGGTTTAAAGAGCTCTGGCAAGGCCACCTGGAAGAAGTAACTCTGAAAACTTGAGACAGTCATTTAACCCTATTTAATTCATTTTGTATGACACCCTGAGGTTTTGCAATGGATAAAAACACCAGTGAATTCTCACTTGAAGCATAATTTAATGCAAGATTCACAACATATCACATTAGTAACCACTCCTTTGCAGCCATCCTACGTTGGTGCAGATACTTGTAGTAACTGGGTTGGTTTTTTCCTATTTTCTAAATGATCTCTCTCTTCAAAAAACAACCCTATGATCCCAAACACCTTGCAAAATGTAACCCTGAGGAAATCACCACCAGATAGAACAGACTTATTCCACATCTTGCCCATTCCTTCTAAATTCAGACACTTCACCATCCCCTTTCATCCCACTTCAACTCTGTCCCCCTGCCAGCACTGAAGAGGTTCACTGTCACCACCAGCTTAGTGTCAGCTCTTACCAGGAGGTGGTGGGCAGGGCCGTGTGGGAGTTCCTGTTTTAGGGGGCAGTGCAGGAGGAACATCCTCATTTTTAGCTGCTGGCTCCTCAAATAAGTTTTTAGTGATGAGCACACTGTTGCCAGAACCCGACGTGGAGGAGTTGAAGGGATCCTCACTGTTAGCCTTCAGTAAAGAAAACAGCAACATACATGTTTTAGATGTAATTCTGCTCTACTTCCCCTTCTTTTCAATAATTCTGCTCTACTTCCCCTTCTTTTCAATAATGCAATATTTATTTAGAACTGAAAGTTTGGACTAAGACAAAGAAACTACTTTTGTTTTTACACATATCACACGCATACTCCAAGAGACTGAATGTATACAAACCCCAGGAGTGGTGAGTGTGTACAGCTATATCAAGTTAAGTGCAGTTAAACATGCTGAAATAAGACTTTTTGCATTAAGCTCAGCAAATATTAAAAAGAAATGTAACTTCAAATACAAACAAAATACTTCTAAACCCAGAGAGTTTACACTGCATCCTTCACAGTGGAATTGCAGGACAATTTACTGTAACAACCTCTCTTCCAAAGTCAGTTATTCTAAATTTTTGGCAGTGGCAAAACTGCTATGAAACTGTTGGTAGAGAGAGCAAATGGTGTCTTGTCACAGCAGAGCTTGGTGCATTTTCCATGAATAGCAGGAGCTTCTGATTACCTTTGACAGTGTGCTGAAGTCAGCAAAGCCACCTCCAAAGGATTCATTTCCAAAAAGGGAGGCAAAGGGGTCTGCAGCTAAATACACACAAATCAAGCAAATAGAAAAGTTAAATATGAGACTGGGAGGAAAAATAAACCCACACACAACAAAAAAATCAATTAGCTTTTAGTAGACTAATTCCAGTGAAATAGTTTGAGGTGGGCACTTTTAAGTTATTCAGTAGCTTTTACAGATTAACAATTCTCCTGAAGAGGGAGTAATTCTAAAGAAATACTGGTATTCTGGATTCAAAGAAAAAAGTTAAATTCCATAGAATTATCAAGTAAATATACTACTGGCTGTTCTGCTGTGGTAGCTGTCTGTATACACACAGAGGTATGTTTTGTGTGCATACACTCAAATATACACACACAGACATATATATTTATGTGTATGAGCAAGAGCTCACTCTTGACTGTAGGCCCAATTACAGAATAAAATATGTAATCCCCCCCCCATCATCTCTGTCTAATTCCACAATACCCTTCCATTCCTGTGTGCCTCAAAACTTGTACAAACTGCTATTTTAGTGTAAAGCAAGATGGGAACTGTCTGTACCAATACTCACTTTGGCACCTCTAGAAAATGATGGGGTTTTCCTACAATTACACTGAACAGATTAACAATACAAAAATCACCCATGGGTTCATGTTTTGTTTTACCACTGGTAACTTGGGAAAATAGTCTTCCCTAAAACATCTTTAGCCCTTGATTGAGGGAGGGTGGTAGAAAAACAAGAGGAACCAGCTTGTGAAAATCCATGAGGAGATAATTAATCTATCCCACATCTCCTCTCACAGTACAAAACTCATGACATCTCTATAAATGACCTAATGGAAGCAGTACACACCCTTCCAATAGTCCCAACCCTTAGATCAGGATGTTTTACCAGCCTTAGGTGAGCCAGAGGAACTTTCTGTGCTCAGCAATATGCACTACAGATCATGAGTCTTGTTTGATAAAAACACTCCCCTGCAAACTTACACCTGCCCTACTTTATAGGAAAATAGAGAAAACACAGGAAATACCTAAAATGCTCCATTGCACATTCAGATGAAAGACTAAAAACAAAAATAAGCAAAAGCAAATAAAAATAAACCCCACAGAGTCTGATGTGTATAGTCTACTTTTACCTAGATCATTTGATGCAGTTACAGTTGTTCCACCCGGAGCAAAAGGATCATTCTTCTTGGATATCTCTGTCTAAAATAAAAAATTCCTTTGGAGAAAAATTTGTTTTTCAGCTTAAAAGATTCCTCATTCTACAGACACAGTAACTATTTTAGTTTAGAAGTTTTAAGTTAAAATATTTTAGAAGTAGTTTTTGTCAGCATCAGTAAACGAGTCTGTTAACAGAAACTCCTCCTCAAAACAGCCATTAGGAAGGAAAGGAACCTCTTACAATATGAAGAGTTTCAGCTTCTTAGATGATCAGCCCCTAAATATTACCTCATCTTCATCAACTTCTGCATCATAGAAGTTTTAATGCTCAAGTCTGCCTTATTATAAGCTCAAGACTAATCAGTAACTGTTCAGTTTTAATGTGAACAGCTAATATAATAGTAATATAAAGCACACTTGAAAGAGCTGCATTCAGTAAGAATCTCCATGTTATGAAAGGGTTTCAATGACTCTTATTGAAAAAAAAACAAACCCCCACAACACAATGACACCCAATCAACACACAACTACAGAAAAAATTGCTTTTTCAGAGGGGAGGCCCCATACCAAATCAGATTTCAGATACAGAACACACTTATTGATCCTATAAGCTTTTGAGGCAAAAATCAAGCGTCTCAACAGAACTTGGTGAGATTAATCTTGAGTTTCTTTCAATGCCAGGTAAGTTCCACCAGCAACCAACAGAGCTCAGTTCATTATTCTCAAATGTTCTTATATGTGGAGCAATGAAACTCCACACTGAAACACTGAAAAAAATGGTTCATTTTAACTTCTATTTAATCTGTGACTATTTCAAGAAAATAGGACACAGAAAGACAAGACAAAGCCATAGGGTTGGAGGCTCTGGGATTCTGTAATTTTCTATCAACTTGACTTCAGAATATCAGTTTTTCAAGGCATGTCCAAATGTACAAAATAGGTGATTTTGTCCAAATCATATATAGAAATGAAAGGTATGCTATCAGACTTACTGTGGTGTTATTACTGTTGTCTGCAGAGCTAAATGGATCAGTGCCAGCAGTCACAAAAGGATCAGTGGAGGATTGTTTGAAAAAACAGTCAGCTGCAAAAGGATCTGAGCCTTTGAAGGGATCACCACCAAAGGGATCTAAAAAGTAAGCATCTCATTAACAGTTCTAGTAGCTTTACTTAGTCTGATGTCTTCAAAACTAAAAACATTTTATTGCTTTTTTTATGCTGCAAGAAGATGATACATTTAAGGATCTTTGAAGCATGAAATTAATCTGTGAATAATTTGTATTTTCTGATTCAAAATATTAAGACAAACCAACATTTTTTGCACATCATGGGAATTTGGAATGGTGCCAGTGATTCAGTTCATAGCCTCTCAGGATACAGGGTTTTTAATCAACCCCCCTAAAATTAACATTTCACAAAGCCTAATGTTTCTCAGCACTCTCTGATCTTCCTCTCCTCAAACACAATTCATGTTTTCTTATCTGACACAAAATGCTATTTTGCTGTAGCCTTCCCACTGGCCATTTTGCTTTTCTGTCACCAGTAACTCCATTCAGGACTCAGCAAACATTGCAGTGACCCTGCCTGCACAGCCAGGCTACACAGAAACTGGACATCTTTTCCAGGATTTAGTTCTAGGGGAAGTTGGGAAGTTAAGAGCCTTTAGAAGAGTACAGTGCTAGTGCTCTGCACACAACACAGGCTGCAAGTTTGGGGCCTTCTTTTCACCACCTTCAAATACTTGAATACCAACTAAGGATACTTTGAGCAGCTGGAAAGAAATTCACTGGCAACAGGCTTCTCCAAAAAGCTTTAAGAGCAGTGGCCAGCTGCTGCTGCCATGTCTGTCTGTATCTACCTACCTACTAGTCATTCTATGGTGACTTTTGGGGTCATTTCCACATTTTTGTGCTGACAGTTGTGACACTTTTCCCCACATACTCTTCTAGTAGGAATAATTTAGAAAAAATAAAAAGAAACACAACAGGAGTTACAAAGTTCCTTACCAATTTTCCCAAAAGGGTCATCTTTGAAGGGATCATCTGTTTATCAAAAAAAAAAACCACAAATAAAAACAAAATAAACAAAACAAAAAGTTACTTGTCATGAAGCATGTACTCAGTTGAAGTTCTCCGGATACAAACATTTCTACAGCTTTAATTTCAAACAACTCTAACTCACAGGAACAGCTGCATTATTTTCAATGGAAGAGCTCCCAGGAGACAAAACAACATTGGTCAGGCAGCTCACTACCATTGTGAAACACAAAAGCAGCCATCTCCAAGATGCATTTCTGATGGCTGTTGTCCACAGACACCCACATCACACAGCATTTACCAGCACAGTGATCCAGCCTGACCACTGAGAGAAGCTAAATCCCAGATTTGACAAGTCTCAGAGGTGCCATGGGTGGCAGCTGCTAAGTGTTCATGTTCATGTCTGTACTAGGTGTATGGCCCCAGCTGCACCAGTTCTACTCCCTTATCTACATCTGAGACATAAATGCACCATCTCTGAGTTGTAGAGATCTACCAGTACATGCTCAGCACACAAGGCTCTACTCCCTTCCTCCTCTGAAAGGCCTTGCCATGTGAACTAAATAGAACCACTTCAAATAGAAAAAATAATCAAGCACCATCTCCACAAAACCATTTAAGCTGCTTTAAATTAGTTTAATTTATTCATTAAAAGTATTAAATCTGCACTGACATTCTTTCAGAAGCCAAGTGATCTGAAACAAATTGAGCTTATTTTCCTTTCAAAGCAATACGAGCTAAATTGATCAGGCCACATTGATTCTGAAAGCATGTGAAATCAGATTAATGTGGTTGAAAACATCTGCTTCAGCAGTTAATCCAAATTAGCTCCCCTTCTCCAAGTGGCTCCATATAGACAGATCACTTCTGCCAGCAGAAAAAGAAAAAGCAGAGCAACAGCATTCTAAAGTGGCGAGTGCTTAAAATAAATCCTAGCACTTCCAGAAGACAAACAGATGGTGCAGCTCCACATTACCTTTCCCTGAGTGCCAAACTCACCAGAAGTAGGCCACAGCCATTCACTCTCAACCACCTACACCCTCCCCACACCACATCTCCCTGAACCCTCAGTTGATCCAGTCCTGGATCTGTGCTGCAATGTAGCTTAGTGACACCACGTGGATCACAAGTATTCCCACCTCTTTAAGGCCAAAATGCAACTGGGGCAGGCAGGGTGTTCAGAAAAGTACCCAGGAAGAGCAGTGTGAGAAAGGTGTAATTAGAAAGCCCAGGAGAAATGCCCTGGAACTCTCACTTCTGTTATTTCTATTTTTGTAATGCTATTGGCTCCACACTCCTGTCACTCAAACACATTCACATTTTTGCTGTAAAGAGCGGTTCCAAGGTGAAGATTAGTCTGAGATGTGTTCATACAAGACCTGCTTCAGCAAATCTGCACTTAGAAAAGTTTACTTACTGCCAACAAAAGGGTCAGACTGGAAGAACTCTAAGCTGCCTTCAGAAACCAGATCAGGCAATGGATGAGATTCAGCATTAAATGGATCTTCCTGGGCAATGGAAAAGAAGTAGAGAAAGGTACTAAATTTTTAAAACATGCAGGATGGAAACCACTTATGTGGTTTTGTGTTACCACTTACTAGTTCTTAAAGCAGAAAAAAAGGGGACAGCTACAATTCCATGTAATTAATCAATGGAGAACCAAAATATTCAACAACAGTCTGCCTGTTACATGAAATGTTTTCATGACTTCACACTCTAAATAAAACCAGCAAATGACGATTTTCTTTCTCTGCTGTTCTACAACCATGCTGCAAGTGACATGATGCAAGCCTGAAACTATGTAACCAGGATTTTTAGAT
The DNA here is from genome assembly GCA_025447755.1 of Corythornis vintsioides. Lineage (NCBI taxonomy): Eukaryota > Metazoa > Chordata > Aves > Coraciiformes > Alcedinidae > Corythornis > Corythornis vintsioides. The sequence goes on along the minus strand of JAOEGS010017965.1, from coordinate 65,825 downwards.
TTATTTTTTCCTCCCCTAATGTGAACAAACTCACTTTTTTGGGAGCAGTTGCAGCTGGGGTCTCTTTCTCCTCTTCCCCAACAGAGGCAGTTGTTTCAGGACTATTCCTTATCTATACAAGGATAAAAGCAATTCATCATAAGTAAACAGAGGATCATTTCAAGTATTAGAGAGCCAAAACAATATATTAGAGATACTTAAGAGATTCATACTTATTACAGACCACACTGAAATGTTATCAAGAATCTACTAGGACATAAGGAGAGACAATTAAAGCAAGACAGCTTTTTAATTCCTTATTCCACTCTTGTTGCACCAACTGGAGACAGCTGCTTTCCTTTAATGTTAATTCTACCATTCATTTGATGATACTTTGCTTTGGAAACACATACAGAAAAATTAATGCCACTTTCCAGCCAAGCTAAAATTGCCTCTTTTTCTGCTTGTCAATGTTCAGATTGTGGAAATACAGTCCCTGCTCAGAATAACACCCTGAAATTTCACTTGTGGAGTGTTTAAAAACATCATCAAATCTCCATACATTCTTATTCCAACCCACAGCTGCATTGCATCACAACCAAGCAGGCAAAACACTACTCACTGGAGAGACACTGTTTGTTTGTTCATCTTCTGCTATACTTTCCCTTTCAGCATTCTCATTAAGGTTAGCAGTTTCACTGCTGCTGTTGCTAAGACTAGAATGATCTGCAGTTCCATTCACAAGTGTATTATGTGTTTTTGAGTGCCAACTAAATTGGTTATTTTCCACTTCTTTCAGCTCAAGAAGTTTTGTCTGCACCTGTAAACAGAAATAAATGGGGATATGTCAGTATGGCAGCACAGAGAAGCTGGTATATGGCTCTTAAATACCCTCTTAAATATAAGATGAAAGGAATATGCCTGAAATGCCATTTTCAAAAGTAAATATAATAAACCTCATGTTCTTTCAATCAAAGGGTGAAATTAGAGAGATAAGCACAAATCTGTTTTAGAAGAGATGTAGTGTGGCTGAAGGACAGACCTGAAAACTTCCTGCTGCCAAGAAAGAGGTCTCCATCACTGACAACATCTGGACTTGGATCTTGGTTTCTACTCCAGTTCAGAAGAAGGGTTGCAAAGATTTCAGGATTTTTTTGTTTAGTTTGGGGGCTTCTTTGTTTTTGTGGGTATTTTTTGTTATTTTTTGTTCCATTTTGTTTTTAATTATGTATTTGCAATTGCCTTAAACTCTAAATTCCAAAGGCTTCTTTATAAGAATTCACATCTTCCAAGGAGGAAAATTAAAAATTCATTATCTTCTCACATATGAATTTTGAAGACTAGAAAATCCACAGTGTATCCTCCTAAGCAGACAGATTCACACCTTATTATTTCAGCAATATGCTTAATGCAGTGCCTCACAGCAAACATCTACAACCAACCTCCAGCTATGAAGAAAATACAGATTTGGCAGATTGTGCAGAAGGATGAACATAGCTCAGATATTTAGGTGTCTAAATCCCACTGACTTCTGCTAGGTCAGTTTTCATTGCCTTGCACAAGTCACAAGTCATGTGGGAGCAAAGACAACACCAAGTGCCTGAGCTCAGAGCAGCCAGTAGATAATCTTGCTTAAAGCACCAAAGCACCTATTGTTCATTATTTGTGAGCCCAAACCAAGAAAATTAGAAGTGCTGATATAAAACCTGCCCAAAAAGTTTGTAGGACAGTCAAGCATAACCATTTCCATTGCCAGCCTCACATCTGTTCTTTCCAAGTACCTCTTACTAGGATATTCATATTAAAGTAGCACAAACTTCTCTCTACCTGGGCTCAAACAAACAATGGGTTTACTTCCCAATTGCTAAACCTCAAAGCCAAACGTAAAAATTATGTGTTATCAAGCTCTACAACAGAAGAAAGTGTTCTTGCATGGACACTGGCAGTGCAAGCCTGAATAAAATAGTTAGACATTAATTATATGAAATAACCACCTCAAAAGTCAACCATTTCTAGAGTTCAGAGTTAATTGGAAGGTTTTCACTTGTTTTTAATGATGTGACTCTGGCTAATATATTAGCCAGCTGGCAGTTGGAGAAGGAGAAGGACAATGAGGAAAGGGTGTGCCAGCTAACACATCACTGAAGGAATAATAAATCACTGGTTACAGATAGGGACTAAAACTATTTCTTTTAACATAACAAACCCTTCAATTAAAAGTGCTTAAAAACCAGCAGAGCCATCTGCCTGCTTCTCAGAACCTAGTCTCAGTTCAACTTACTCTTCCATTCCCCTTACTTTCCCTGTTCAACTAAGTACTAAGTAAATGTTATTAGTAATTTTGTACCAACTACACATCACTTAAGACCAGAGAGTGTGCCCCAGGCCATGTCTCAAAGAAAGCTTAACTAGCTACTGGACAAAGAATTTACAGATGCATTATCCATTTATCATTCATTACATTAAGACAAATTACTTACGAAATATCATAATCCCTCCTTATTAACTACACTTGGAAAAAATCCTGAAGTATCTTGAGTGACCTGAGTCAGCCTCTAAGAATCCTAACAACTACTAGCCCAGAACATGTGCAAGCAGCTGGAGACATGAGCAAACAGTCAAGAGAAAACACCCTCCCCTTAAGAAAACACACTAAAGGTTATCAGCTAAAAAAAAAACCCAACTCTTTTTTCTTTGGGTGGAGGGATGGGGGGAATCTTTCCCCAAGCCTTACTGAATGGATTTCCTGTTGTGAATCCTGCAGATGTTGCTGAAGAGGTCCCAGCTGAGCTTTCCCAGACTCTAGGCAGTGCTCAAGCTCTGCAGTTTCTTGCTGCAAGCGACTCAGCTCCTCCTGAGCTTTGGTCAGTTCATCTTCATAGGCTGAAATCTTTGATTCCTGGCTTGTTATTTCAGCCTTCAGCATGGCAATCTAAAGCATGAACAATATTTCAAAGCCCAATGAAAACAAAAGAAACAACACATCCAAATATCAGAAAAAGTAAACAACTTACAGGTATTGCAGAGATTACAATTACACCTTAGAGATTATACCTGAATGAAAACTTCATTTTCTGGTGGCCTCAATAAAATAGTGTTCTAGCTGCTTTCCTGGTGAACACATATTTCTAATATGGAAAATACCATTTTAGGCCTTAAAGAAACCCTATAATTTTATATTAGAAAAAAACCCCAAAAAACTACATAATTTTGATTCTTTTTTAAGCACTAAGAAATCAGTCCCAGTAATTAATGCTTCTAATTACACTTGGATAGCATTATAATTTTGCACTGCTTGTTAGCACTTAACCTTATTTGTTTGCAAGTATATCTCAGTATATTGCTGACACACTGATACTACATTGCAAGGTGACTGAAATGACTTATTTACTGTTCTATGTTGTTCACAAAATAGAATCGTAGAATGGTTTGGGCTGGAAGGGACCTCCAAAAGTCATCTAGTCCAACCCCCCTGCTTAAAGCAGGGACATCCTCAACTAGGGCAGGTAGCTCAGAGCCTTGTCCAGCCTCACCTTGAGTATCTCCAGGGATGGGGCCTCAACCACCTCCCTGGGCAAATGTTCCAGGTTCTCACCACTCAGGCTGTTTATCAAAGTTTTTTATCCTGCCCCAACAACTCTTAAGGCTGCAAGGCTGAGTTCTTCCAAATGAGGCATTTACTCTTCCAAGAGCCTCAGCCACCAGACCTTACCAAATGGGCCTCCTCTGCACACTTCTGCCTGATTTCATTAAGTTGCTCTTCCAACTTGGCCTTCTGCTCATCGAGATCATTGAGGATCTCCTGGGCTTCCTGCTTCTGAGCTTGCAGCTTTTGCAGGTTGCTGCTCTCCCGCTTCACTTCATCCTGCAGATCCTGGGATAACAAAAACATTAGCTTTGGATTTGTTCCCCCTCTCATCCCAACCAACAAATGCCACAGCATAAGCTGCAATACTAAGTCAGATTTCAAAGTATCAACACATTGTCTTTGAAAAGGCAGCATTTGTAACATGTCAAACAAGCAAGTATTCTCTAATTCAAATACAAAAATAATGAGGTTATTTATAACCTACTCCGAGTGACCCTGTTGTGGCAGGGGGGTTGGACTAGATGACCTCCAGAGGTCACTTCCAACCCTTACTATCCATTATTTGCTTTTTTTCTTTAGTAATAAGAATCTCACTGAAATATTGAAGATTGTACATCAACAGATTAACTGTTCTCCTCACAGGGTTTTATTTTTGTCTTCATTCAGGCTGCTACACTGGCTCTCCCCTATGTTTTAGCAACGTGTTTTACAAGTTCCTTAATAATAGAAATTACTCTGCTCCTTCCCCCTTCAAAAACATGTTGCCAAAAATAGGAACTTCTTTTAGCAACATGATAAGAACCAAACTGGTGCATTATTAACCCAACTACACTCTCTTCTAAGGCATCCCTGCCTCTGATTTTGCAAAAATCAGCCCAAAACTTTGCATATAACAATACTGTTAAGAAATGCACATTCTATACATTAGGATGACCTCTTTTGATTTATGAAACAGCAGTAAGGATGTGTCATTAAGTAGCATCATATGATAATTAGTTCATTAAGCAACAGGAATGGTTACACTTCCAACAGACTGCAGAGATAACATTGAAAAGACATATCAAAAATGGAATTTAGGAAGCAAAAAATTGTCAAGTCAAGAGGAAGAGATAATAGGGGGAGATCAAAAAGGATTAATAAAGTATTAGATGAAAAGAGAAGATTGCAGCCTTCTGAGAAAATGGGGTAATTGAAGGAAGAATCATAAACGACAGTAAAAATCAATTAGAGATAAAATAAAATTAAGGAGGATAAGGAAACAAGCTGATGTGAATTTCTCATTATGATTGTAAATTAATGTGCTGCTCTAAGCCAAGATCCCGATGTCCTTTTTTCGGGGTGTTTTGTTTGGGCTTTGGTGGGGCTTTTTGGGTGAGGAAGAGAGTTTACCCACACGCGCTGAAGATTTCAGCTAATCAGGACAAAAAAGCAAGACAGAAATAGCAAGGCATATGGTGCAGCAGTCAGATGCTGGGGAAATCTGTAACCTCAAGGCAACCAGAAGACTACCTAAAGAAACAGCAGAATGCTTTTATGGAATTAAAAACAACCAAAACACAAAAACAAACCACCAAATCAACCTCCTGCACATCCCCCCAACACATACACCCTAAATGACATCTGGAGTTCAGTAAAGGGAGCAGTCAGACAAGGCAGCAGTCAGACAAGGGGAATTACTGGTTATTTCTGAGCTGTAATAGACAAACTGGTGCACACAGGAAAAGCTCCTACAGCAGCTACTGACTTAGATAACTGGGCCACTCTTGATCCATTCATTTTTTATATCTTTTTGAGAAGCAAGCTGCCACTCAACACAACAGGGGAAAATCTAACAGCTTAAAGAGATCTGTCTCCTTTCTCCAAAAGGAAGCAAGAATTCCCATAGATACAACCCAAATACAGATCACCTCCACTCTGTTACTGAATCCCAGTACCTGTCCCAGGCACAGAGAAGCACTGAAGAAACCAGACTACGCCCGATGGCTCCCCAGAAAACCACAAGCAAAACCTAAACACATTCACAGAACCCTTCTAAAATTAAAGGCTGGGGTAAACACACTGTACAGAACTGCAGATAATACTCAAAGATACATCTTTATGAAGCAGACCAGGCTCCAATTAAGCTTCAAAGAACACCCTCAGCAGAGAAGCAGCATCTTAATGTTCAAGCAGTGAATGAGACTCCGTATGAAAGCCATTAACATATTTGAGGTGGTACAAAATAGCACTTTTATGGTAACAGTAATCCTCATATTAGATTTACAACCATTCCATAATGTAGTGTGGGACAAGGAAAGTCTAGAGATCTCTATTTCCACTGATAAGGGAGTGGATTAAATTGCTTGCTAGTCTGTAGTTTGGCAAACAATTCACGTGCTAAGAACCATGAAGCCTGAAAGAGCAGTTTCTAATAGCTCTGGTGACGGCAAGAACAGAGAAAATCCAGTGCTGAGTGGCACACTCACAGCATAAATCTGTTTAAAAAAGAAAAACTCAGGCCAACAAAAGGATCAAAAGGCTACAAGACAAGAAACATTCTGAACTAGTTAGAAGGCCATAGTCCCAAAATACCCTTCACTCCCCCCAACCCCCCACCCTCTGAGGCAGTGCCTCACATGCAGTCATATTTTTTCCCAATTTACAAACATTATGCTTTATTCAGGAGTTATGTGCATTTGGTCTAAACATTTCAAGTTTCAGTGTCCCATTGAAAAGCATAATATAGATATTTGGACTTCACATAAAAAAAAAAAAAATCTACACAGAATTGTTGAGCAATCCCCACTTATTTCAGACTCTTAGTAGGTACAATACTATGAGGAGGACAGACTTGTGTCCACAAGCCACTGCCTGGGGCTGTTCTAGCTGCTGAAGCAGCCTGTGCTCCAACATCTGTCCCCAGAAGAGCAGGCTGGTGATGGGAGAGCAAGGGGACAGCTAGGTAAAGGCATTTTCAGATGCCACTTGGTATGTGGACAATACCTCATGTTTTACTTACACATTTACACTGTAAAAGTTTTCTACTGTCAAAAGAAACATTTCCTATCTGAGTTTTTCACTCCTGTATTTATAGGAAAATGCTAATCCAGTCACAGAATGAGTTAATGAAATGGTGTCTTAGAGGTTTCTTATTTTTTACTTTATTTTTTCAAGCACCCCTTGATCTTTGCTCCTCAAGAGCTGACAAGCACAAGAACACTCCCCAGTGTGCTGTTTTCCTTCCAGCTCTTTTTGTCTTTGCTTTTTATTATCTATTTATGTAGTCTATCAATTACTTCATAGAAGAAAAAGCTGTCATCCTTTCCCTCCTCCCATACAAATCAGTTGGATCCATCAGACAATGGCTATATTTGATTTGTGTCCATGGAATTCTGGCATCAGAAATCCTGTCGTGTGGTGCCACCCAACCAGCTTGATCCAAGGGGGCAGGTGAGAACACACTGATTTTGAACACCATCTGTAGAAATGCTACCACTAGAATAAAACCAGAAGAAAAATACCCACATAATGTAAAGAGATCCTCAGTCTGTCACCACTGTTCCCTGAAGCTCTAAGAAGTTTCCTGAAATGTGCAGGTCCTTCAACACTCAGGAGCCAGAAAGGGATCAGAAATAAAGGGGCACCTCCAGCTTCAATAAATGTGCAGCCATTTCCTCTTTGACCCTGATGGTCTTTCATTTTTCTGAGAAGCCAGGAGCAGACTGTTCATCTCTGCAGCCTGGCAGAGCTCTGCACCTCTCTGTTTAATGAGGGACAAAGAGCTCCTGCCACCACTAAGAGGTTAAAGGCTTGAGACAGTTGCTCCCAACACTGCTGCTCTAGATACGTCATGGATTCTGTGCTGCTGCTGACTACCAAACAGGGCACAGATGGCACTGCCAGTGTCCCAGTAAAGGTAAGGTTTTCATCCAGCTTTGGGTACCTTTTATACAAAGGCAACAGCAAACTCCTCCTTCACATGACTGATCCCAGCACATGCTGGTGTAAACCCAGAAATACCCCTAAGGGTTGTGAACAGTGTGAAAAGGAAAGCTGCAGAGGGGAGGGGAATGACCCCTGCCCACACAGCCAGAGTCACCCACATGGCCAGCTCCTCTGGGCATTCCTGCAGATGCTGAAGCTAGCTGCCATCGTGGCTAACAGGCCAGCATCTGACTCTCTTCTGAGAGGGCAGACTGTTTATCACCCAGGCTTTAAGGATATTAAATATCCAAGCACAAAATTCACAACAGTTGTTACACGTTGGCTCTTTTTCTGCCCAACACAAATAAAAATGCAGAAATCTGCATTATTTGCTGTTTCATTTAAAAAAAAAAAAAAGTCTGAAATAATAAAGATTCCTAAAATAAATGTGGAAATAAAATGTAGAATGATCAGATATCACACTGAATTTTTTTCTTAAAGCAGCAACTCCAGCTTCTTGTGCAGCTTAAAATTAAACTGATATACTGCTCTGCAGCATTTAATTCAGAGCTTGGCTACACTGTTAGCACCCTGAACACCAAAGCTGACTGTATAATTCTTAATCCCTGTAAAACACTTGTAAAATTTAAATTGTCCAATATTCTGCAAATTCATTGCCATCTTTTTAAATGGAAATCAAACTGATTATTTTAAAAATTCCCTTCTGTTAGGCAAAATTAACTTGAGGCACCAGCCCTCCCAAGCCAGTAATTACTGCGACTCTTAAGCAGCAGCCCAATAGACAAGGCTTTAAATTCAGCCACTTAAGTTTATTCATTTGCAGTGCTACAGTGTCTTCTTCAGTCTTAATTATACATTAGATACCTCTGCTAAAGGAAAAAAAAAAAAAGAAAGAAAAAGAAGAAAAAAAAAAAAGAAAAAGGAGAAGAAATCTGTTCTTTTGTAGTATTTTTCATTTAAAACTCCACATAGACTACATATCCTGGGAGCTCACACATTTCTATAAATACACACATATTTACACACCTACACCCACCCCCAGGCATTTTAAACATACACTTCAGATTACATTGTTTTTCTTAGCCATCAATTTTTCTTTTTACTACAAAAAGTGATGTGATCTAAAGACTCGGTAACCCCACAGCCATTAAAGCATCACACAGTTCAATACCAGGTGTCTAAACAATAATTCAGTGGTTTATTTACCTGCACCTCACTTGTCCTCTGCTTGATGGTATCTTCTTTCTCCTTCAGGTCTTGCTCTACATTATTCTTTTCCCTAGAAGACCAGCAAACAATGCAAGAATACTTGAGAACATCAGCTACAGCAGGTACAGTTATCCAGCCCCCTAAGCCTGTATCTCTTTTTAAATACATAGTGAAACATTAAAAACAAAAGATGTAAGGGATTTCTGCTTTCCAAATTATCTATAGGAGAGAAGCACACATAAGTGTTCTGCATAAAAAAAAAAAAAGGTCTGAAAACCCAACTGCACTTCAGTGATAAGAAAGGCTCAGAAATGGCAGGGGGCGGGAGGCAGAAATCAATGAAATCCTGTCTCCAGTGATCTCACTGTTGCTATGGAGCACTTGTCTAATGAAAACTGCTGGGAAAAGTGGGAGGGATTGCATCAGATTCCATCTGTTAACCCCTGCAAACACAGTTATTCCTGTGCTAACAGCAGCTAGACAACATTTCCAGCAGGCCAATCTAGCTGATTAATGCGTTTTGCCTCTCAGGTTGTGGATCTGTGTGTTGGGAAGCTCATGCAGAAGGAAGGCTATCTTGCTGCAGTCACTGTCTGCTCAGACACTCCATACATACTTATTTGCTGTGTCATATCAAGTCTATCTCTACAGACATTTTTCAAGTTTAAAAGTGACTACTGATGACAGGGGAATTATCTTCAATAAATTCTTGGCAGTCAGACATAACAGCAGCTTTAAGAAAGGGGAAAAAAAAAACCCCAACAAACCCAAACATACAACTTAGAAGTGTTACTCTCTTAAAAAAATCATTATTTTTTCTTAACTAGACAGGATAGGGAATCTTTTCTCCTTTCACAGATGCAGAAAAGCATTAAGCTTTACAGCTTTAACACTATCTTCTGTATATAAATATTTACTTTCATTAAGATTACTAATACATTAGCACACACACTACATGCTAGAATTTGACCAATGATAAATCTAACATTTCTACATGAAGTACCATAGTGAAAAGCTATCAAATTGTATTACTAGTACTATATTACAATTTGAAATTAAAGTAACTTTGTTTGAATAGCAGCAGATTCATAACCAACCTAAAACTATTAATCTTATATTTGCTCTTATCTAATGCAGAAGAAAGCACTTCTGTCTCCAAAGCAAAGCAGATTTACTCTAAATTCTTTGCTCAAGCTGAGGAATTACTGTTTACTGCTAAGCCATGTACTATGGAAAATGAAAACAAATAAATCCAGATGTCACAGATCTTCAAAGAGGGGCTTTGAAAAGCAAGGCTAGTTAAGGGTGAGCTTTCAAGTTTCATAAAATTCCTTGCTTTCCATTCATCAGAAAAAAACTATCATGGAAATTCTAAACAAATCTTGACCATTTCTAAAGCTATAGCACACTCCTCTAGCCCAATAATCTAGTATTTGTAGCAGAGTTGTACGTAGACAATGAAAGCATCACAACAGAGGGTTGAAACAACTTCTGTTGATTTTGCCTTCCACAACTATCCATGAACAAAGGGTCTCAATCTCAATAAAGGTTTTCCCAGATCTAAATGTAACTGAGGCTGAAAAATACCTTCAAGCTCTCAGACACACATCAAGCACAGCAAAACTCAGGCATATTATTCCTGATTGAAGATAAAAGGGAATAATTGACTAGGTAATGAAATACTTGTTATTTTTCCTGCTCAGGTATGACTATTGAGCAGGAATCAGAACTGCAAGCAGGTATGTGTGCTTTCATGTGCAGCCTTTCCACATTACTGTCACTGATACACTACAGAAAGTGTCAGAGATGAACTGTTTTATTTTAACAGAAGGCAGGTCCCCAAACCTTGCAATCTGGCCTATGCTAAACAAGCAACAGGATACAATATCCACCCACAGGCAGCTCACACTGGCCAAATTGCAGCACAAACAATGAATTGGAAAAATCAAGTGAAAGAAGTATTGTCAGGCAGAACAAGAAAAGCTTAGGCAGCAGTTTGAGGCAAAGGAAAACAAGCTGGGTCTATACAGTCCACACATGACACATCCCCCCTCCCCCCAGTAATGTGTCTTTTGTTTAAAAAAAAAAAGACAACACAGATCTCCTTAATTCACTAATTCTTCTGAATGCCTCCATTTCTTTTACAAACTATCTGTAGGAATGCTCAGCAACTGAAAGAACCAAAAACAAGTGATGATAAAATTGATTTATTGGGTATGACAGATTTCCTGGATCATAAAGTCCTTTACCACATCAGCACTTGGGAAAAAAAAAAAACAAAACCACAACCCAAAAAGAACTGTGGGCTTGCCAATAAAGGACACTCAAAAACAGTTCAAGTCCATTCATCAAAGCACAAAGATTTCCCTATGTATTTTAATAGTAACCAAGTCAGAGACACCTCTAATCAAACACTAAAAGCAGGGACTAGAAAACCCCCAAAGTAATAGATGGGTTCTCCAAGGCAGGTATTTCATGATTTACAATCAAATAATGTTATTAAATCTGTACATTTTAGACTAATTTCTGAATGGAGCAATTTCTAAATGGGAGGCAGCACACTGCAGCTATTGATTAGAGCTATCAAGTGCAGAGTCCCTGTCAGTAGAGGCACTGGAGCCAAACACAAACCAACTCTAGCCAGGCTTCTTGCTGGCCAACATTTGGAATCACCTTCATTACTAAGCAGAATTTCACAGCTCTTTTCCTCAAGTGACAGATGACAACTCAGGGAGCTCTCAGCATTGTCTACACTCACAGCTGCCCAACATGTTCACATCCATTTGTAATTTGGGTAATTCCTAGTGTAGCAGAGCTTCAGCTTGGCAATGCTAGACAAAAAATGCCTAGTTTGCCTTATTTCTTCTCCCCTTTGTTCCCCATAACCTCCTCAGCTACCTTCCAACCAGAGGTTAGAGGAGATAATCTAGCCCACATGAAAATTCTTCCCATTGCTTTGCTAAGAAGCTGTAGATCTCTGAACTTCGAAAGTGTTTGGCAGGGAGAGGTTGCCCTCTTTTTCTGGAGATGTTTTGCTGTTTTCTAACTTTTGAGGGACTAACTCATCAGGTTTAGCAGTCCTTTTAACCTGATTTAAATTTGGGACAACATAATTGTTGCTGTTCAACACACACCAAGGAGGGCACCTCTGGTGAGATATACCAAGTTAAGCTCAGCTGCCTGACATGCTTAGAGAGGAATGTAGTATTGGCAAAGAGTGGATCAATTCCACTCATCTGTGTGCTGTAGCTAGGTTTGAATGCATGAAAGCAAAGCAGGGTTTGCTGGGGAAGAGAGAGGTTTTAGGGATTAAAAAAAAAAGTATCAATATTAAAAACATCTGGTCTAGCCTCCCACAATGCTGATCAAAAAAGACTTCAAATAGCATTCTAAAAATACAGGGCAACTGAAACAGAACTTTGAGCAGTGCTGACAGGCTCAAAATGATGCAGATTCCACAATGTCCTTAGGCAAATCAGTCCCCTTACCAGAAGGGAATTAGCCTCACTAAGAAGTGTTCTTATATTTTCTTCTTCTGATCCTCACCCTCTACCTTCCTGACATTGTCTTTAACAATTAAAGAGGTTTTTTCTACTGGAAATCTTTCCCACACAAAGTGCTGAACCACAGACACATCACCTCTGGATGCTTTGCTCAGTCTCTCAAAAGGATGTTTTCCACACAAGACCATTATTTTGTGCATTTCCTCTGCTGCCTTTTTGAGTGCATTTCAGAAATAGATTCAATTTATGTTACTAGGTCTCAGAAATGCAGCTCTCAGATACTTGTCAATGGAATCCCAGACTACAATTATTACATATTCAGTTCAAAAGCTGAACAATATATATTTAATAATGAGCAAAAATACTTCAGTTCCAATTGTATTTTTAAAAGGTATTCTCAAGACTGAAAGCAAGCTTCACTAGTTATAACAGAAATGAGCATTTGCCAAAGACAGAAAAAGGTTTCCTAAGTCTACCACAAAGCTGAAGCTGTTGCCTAGCACTGCCACCTGTGCTGGAAATATAGAGAAAAGGAAAAAAATAAAAAGTCATAAGAAGTAATAAAAATTGTTAGTCACAGCTTGCATTTAAAGACTGAGAGTTTGCTACTTGTTCTCCATGGAATCACACAAACCTCTTCCCATTCCACTTGTCTGATGATACAGGCTTAAGCCTCTGTTAATCCAGTTCTGTTCTGAGCTCCTAAATCATATCAAAGTGAATTTCTCCTTTCTAAAAATAAATACATACTAACAGTCACCCCTGTCATATCTTCAACCATCTGCACTATTCAAATGTGCCTTATAACTGTCAATGGAAATGGGAGCAATGAGTTTCCCAAGGCATGGTTCTCTTGTACCTCACAGTGAGAGAAGAGCACAAGACATAAGCAGACTGGCTGTGCTGGGCTGCAAGCCCACCTACTGAAAACCAGCTTCATCTACAGTCATACTGGTGAGCAATTTCTTCCCCTCTAAAATGCTAACAGCATTTTACACACAGTTGTACATCATCTTTCAGGTTATTAAATGTGAGAATCCAGAATTTGGAATTAATACAACCTAAAGAACAACCAAGGAAGGCAGAGCAGGGAGAAGTGAGGAGGCAGTGGGAGTAATAAGAGGAAGAAGCAGTTGAAGTGAAAAAACATTTGTGTATTTAGGAAACAGACTGTGCTTTGACACATTGCCAAACTAAATCATTCCTGCAAGTGACAAGAATAAGACAGACAGATTTCATTGTGGCAAAGCACCCTCACTTTTAAAAGAGTAGAATTAACTGTTCTTAACAGAATTTTCAGTAGATTTATGATACTGCCCCCCCCCCCCAAAAATATCACTGAAGAAAAATATCTGCTAAGCCCTGAGAGTATGACAGAGACTATAAAACATGTCAACCTTCCTAATTACCTTAGAAATAGGTAATGGAACCCAAGGATCAGCAGACCTCAAATTACAACAATTTTTCTCACTGCAACAGTTTCTTTCACTAAACAGAAGAGAAGCTTGGCCATCCTTACCACCATCAAAACCCTAGCAGGGATCCATCCATAAGCTGTCATCTTCCCACTCTATCCCACATTCTTACTGATCTTTCCCATCTTACTGCCACTAGAAAAAAAAATCCTTAGAATCCCCTCTGCATAGAAAGTGCAACTGATACCAATTTAGATCATGGCTTCAGCATCCTAAAGATCTGCTCCAGCCTCACCTGCCAGTAAGGACAAACAAGAGAATTTCATCTCAGGAAGCTAAACCATGCAGCTCTCTGAAACACCCCAGAAGGCATGATGGGCAGGCTTTGCACAGTCCTGCTGCTGTTAAATGCACTCACCTGAGTGAACAAAGCCTAAAGCATTAAACAGCATTACAGACATACACAGACAGGCTGAACACTTATTTCAGCAAAGCAAACTACTACCACCAGCTTTTCTTTTACACATTACATTTTTTTTTTTTACAAACAGCAAGTAGCACAAAGGAATCTAAGGCAACTGTGACTATTGCTCCTTTACCTACCTCTGCAGATCTACTATTTCATTGTTTAATGTATCAAGTTCTTTAATTGCAGAGAAATCTGCTATGGAATTCGGTCCTTGAGCACTCTGAAAGAGAAAAAATACACACAGTTAGGTTATAGTTGATGCTGCCCAACAACTACATTCACTTGACTCTCTTTGTGACAGCATCAGCTATCCTCTTCTAACAACTGTTGGTAGCACTGCATTTCAAATCTGCAATCTTAACCCCAAACCAGTCCAGCTGCTGTATTAACAGAACACAACATCCATCCAATGTACTAGCAAGTCAGAGAGTTTGTCTCCTGTAAACTCCTGAGAATATCTTCCACAAAAGCACAGGACCATCTAATCGTAACAAAAAATCATCCAAAAAATAATCTCATTTTAGAACAAGACTGGTATCTTACAGTTAACATTCAGCTGGCTTCCTAGCATTCCCCTAAGAGTAGCTGCAGTGTACAGCTTCTCCCTGGGCAGTTCTAAAGGAGTTACACTGGAGTTTTGCAGTTTCTCAGGTCTGCTACTACTGCATTTCTATTTCTTCACCCTGCTGATCCTCCTGGTACAGAGCACAGACACTTGCAAGGCTTTAAGCCATCTCCAGAGTACTGAATGAAAGGTCAAGAACACAAAATCAGATGCAAGTTATGGCCCTGAGTTCCCTTTTACTTAATATCTTTAACTGTCATACAAGTTGTTTCCAAAAAACACATAGAAATGACTTGAGAACAAATGCTGGACACACAAATTAGCAAATGCACTAATTGTTCTACTGCTCCTTATCACAACAGGAACAAGTTTAGGAAGTCACAGTCACTGTAACTGGCTTCTATAAATAGATCAGTTCCTTCAAGTCTTGAATAAAGTCATCCAGGGCAAACACAAAGTTTAGAGGAAAAACATATACATATAATTTTAAAAGGCAATCACCACCCCCAAAATAACACAAACCCCTTTATTTATCTTCTCTGAAGGTAAATAAGATGCTATTAACTATGTGTTTATTCAAGCTTACACTCTGGAATCAGAAAACAAGATCCATGAAAAGACCTAAACAGTAAATCTGGGCATACAGTGGCAGAGAGGATTATTCAGCAGAATACAGGTTATTGATGCACATTTTACTAGAACAAATGGCATTAACTGAGACAAAAAAAGTGACCATACAGCTACTCTTAAACTGCTTAGTGTACAGCTGCTCACTGGGCTAGGAAGCTCAATCCTGTTCTGAAGGAATTATACTGGAGTTCAGCAGAGCTTCTCATGGGGTTCCATGAAGGAAGTTGTTTTTTTTTCTAGGAAGGGGACAGAAGGAAAAGATGGAGCTATTGGCTACAAGCAAATTCTTTCCAGGCCCCCTCCTCTCATTAGGTAAGAAATTCTGCATGCTTATGTCAGCATCAAACTTGAACAGAATGTAATTCAATCTTATTTTCAGGAGAACTGATGTGAAGGAGGAACAGAAAACCCAACATTTTTAGCTTCAATATACAAGTCAAAAGTTAGAACTATTTGCTGCAACATGCATGCAGGCAACATTTCAAGTTTTGCACTCTAAAGAGTAATAAAAGTAAATTCCTGCCAAAAAAAAAAAAAAAAAAAAAAAAAAAAGAGGAACTTGCACATAAATTTAAGTTTTATGGCTGGTAATGCAATACCTGCCACAACATTTAGTCACTACAAACAGTTCTAGATAAAAAAAAACACAGCAACAAGTACTAGACTGCTGCAGTATCCCAGGGATCTGCCTTCAGGCCTCTCAACTGAAATAAAAGTTGTGACAATAAAATTCTGAAAAAGCACTAGGAAAATCCATCAATATCCATACTCATGTATTCTTAACTTCTACCAAGAAGGAGCACAAGTTAACTTTCCCTGTTTCAAAAACATCATGGATTACCTTCATACTCACTGGTAGTTCTGCTACTACCTTTACTATGGTCAATTCAGAAGATTAAGCTTAAGTTGGTTTTGTTTTGTTTTGTTGTTTTTCTGTGGTTGGTTTTCTGGGGGGGTTTTGTTGGGTTTGTTTTTTTTCATTTTATTTGGTTTTCTTTTTACACAGTGTAAGCCATGCCACTTCAAGAAAGCCAGCAAAAGCCTATTTCTGCCTACTGCTCTTATCCTTTGGGATTCAGTCCTTGAGAAACAGTATTAGGCAAACAGGTTATTCCTTGTAAACAAGACACCTCTTTTGAAAAAAGCTCAAAGTTACCTGAAGGTTCAGCTCAGTCTAATAAAACAAACTCATGGAGAGGATTTAGAGCTGACTAAAAGCTAAACTGCCTTCTTTCACCACATTCCTACTCAATTATGGTAGTAAGGCAAAAAAATACTGAAGCACACTGATGTCTGAGAGTTCCATAAGAAGAATTTACAGACAGAGAATGGCAATAACCAACAGTGACCTCATCTAATGTGTTCTAATGACTGCATTGGCTGTAATATCAGCAGTAAAATCATAGCTGTTAGTGTGACAGTTATCAGTAGGACTGGGTTGTTACTCTTGTCACCACTTCCCCAGCAATTCCAACAGGATAAGCCACTGATATTTCTCTTTAAGCAGCCACAGAGGTCTGGGTTCAAGGAAGAACCTTGAGGCTCTTCCAGATGAGCACCATTGGAAACCAGGAATAATCAGAGATGGCACCATACTGTGACACTTGGGAGAACTGCTATTACAACAACTATCTAAGAGCCTTAGAAGGATGTTCATCATTAAACCAACAGACAGTAAATATTAGAAAAGCAAAGATTCTCTAACCTTGAGAAAGCAGAGTTAACAAACTGACAGAATAATAAGGATGAAAAGCAGAGTGGTGCAGAATGGAAAAAACAGTCCAAACTAGAAAAGAGACATAGAAAGGAAAGCAAACATACAAAAAAGATTAGTAGAGTTGCAAATAAAGCAATTACTTTTTAAAAACAGAATGTAAAAAGAAATTAGATCCCAGTTACAGAAACTCAAAAGCAGTGCCAAATTTTGAGTTTCATTCTTTTTGGGTGTGAATTTTTCATTCTGTTTAAGGAAGTTGTAGAATTAGGTCAATGTTTTGCACAACCAAGAAAAGGGAACTCACATCAGCCTTCATGATGTGTAAAACAAGTAAGAGTTTGGGATGACCTCTACCATCCTGATAACACAACTGCTGAGGCACAATCTACTGCTGGATTTAGATAGATGGCAATCAACAGACTATGAAGACATTTAAACTGTCTATGAAGTATAAATGGAGGACCAGAAAAAGTCTTAAAAGCTAAATTCTTAACTTTCGTTCACATCATTTCCAGACTTCTTAAAAAAGATCAATGTAAAAAAAAGATCACTGTGAACACATTAGGAGAAAACCACTGAACTTGTGTGTGTTATTTCAGATGCAAACTAACATTTCTTTAGATAGGCAGTAGGAGGATTATTCTTTCAAAACAGAAAAGAATGCTTTCTCAACAGAAGATCTCTCTGCTTGGTTGGCAGGCATAATAAACCACAGCTTCATTCTCAAACACAGACAGAACAGGTTTTTGTGTCAATTCTTTGCACCTAAGGCTTGTTTTCATTGTTATATTATGATAAATTTACAGTATGCCAGTGCTTGAGGTGCTTCTTGCACAGCTTTTTAATTTAACATTCATTCTTTGAGATTGGTACCAAAAATGCCAAACCCATCCTTACCTTCTGTAAGGTGACACCCCTGTCTGAAGGAGGAATCATCTCTGGAGTCAGAGCCTGAGGTGGATCAATGCCCTTTGTTAACTTCTGATTAATTAAATAGAAAGCCAAAGCAAACTGTTCCTTTGAAAGCTTTCCACAGTCCTTTGTGTCACAGAGAGCCCTGTACAGAGATGCACATGAAATAAAGCAAATCCTCATTTCTGCAAGTACAGCTGTTTCATTTGCTTGCTGTCCTTAAAAATGTTAAAATTGCTACTGAGTATCTCTAAAAGATTCTATATAGAATTAAAACACAGTAATAAATAAGAATAGTATATTCTTATTTATAGAAAACATTACTCATTAACATGCAGAACCACATGCTCTTCGCATGCTAAGGTCCACAGCTCTGTTACAGTAAATTCTGGTCTGCTGAAAGGCAGAATTGGGGCTCTAAGTCACTAACACCTGAGTATCTGTAACTGAAATTCCTTCTAAATTAAAGAATATTTCACAACTAATACTAATTTCTCTAAATTTTCCTCAATTCCCTAAATGAGAGGTTGTGCTAACCATATCTCAAAAAAGAAAAAATAGTTTCCTATCAGCATGCCCCATAAATTAACTTATAGTGGGAGAGAATGAAAAAAGCAGTGACTAATGAAACAAGCTGTAGAATCAGACAGGCCACGTGTCTCTCTCACTAAGAATTTTATAGAGGGAATTCTCTCTACCAGTCTAGGGATAGCATCAGTGTTTAGATACAGAGCAACACTGTGCCACATGAAATACAAGGATGTAGCTGAAGTGCAGTAACAATGTGTGCAGGCACTTCACCCCCTCCCCAAGACAGATGCACAGCATAAATCTCTTTCCCCCCCATTTCTGTCCAAAAGTAGAAGGAGTTAGCACTCCTTTATCCACAGGCCATGCTGTGTGTACAAAACCAACCCTCACTTTCCACAAGAGTCAAAGCAGCACTTCTCAGGAGTGCAATAAGGAGAGAGAACCATGCTGGAGACTAAACAGCTGTCATGGAAAAACCAACCTACCAGATATGTGCAAGAAGAGCAGAGGGCAGCCCAGTCTTCAAGAACAGTTCTCTGGCTTCCACACCCGACACAAACCCATCCATGTCCTTGTCAGTTTTCACAAAGATCTCATCATACTTAATTTTGTCTGCAGGTGACACAACCCACTGAAGGAGGGTGGAGATGGAAGGGAAAAAAACCCACAATAAAGCCACAATTCCAAGACAGGCAATTCTGTTTTGATTGCTTTGAGAGCTACATAATTAAGGATGTAAAAAGTGATCTAGGTGCCCAGCTCATGAACCAGTTTTATCCTCCAGGATGGAGATGCACAAATCACTCCAAAAGCAGCAGCAAAGCATTTCCATCAGCACCAAGGCTGGTTGGCACTGATCTGCCTCTTTGCCTATGGATTCACAATATTCCCTGGAGGCCAGATCTCCTCCCATCCCTGTGCTCACTCACAGTCCTGCTCACTGGCTGGCTCCATCCTTGGATTCCTCTGGGAACAGCTGGAGAGCTTTAACTGAAGGCTCTGCAGAACTGCTCAAGGCCAGACTGTTAACAGCTGGCACATTCTAAATAGTGGAATCTCCCTCCAATCAGGGTAAAGATGGGAATTAAAGCCACTTCTCATACTTGAGCAATTCTTCCAAACACTAAACTACTATATATATATATATATATATATATTTATATAATATATATTTGTCTGAGTTGGAGTGAGAATGGGTTCAAGTGCATGCTTATGAACACTAATTAATTTCAGTGTATAGGGACACTTAACAGCCAAATCCCAAATGGTGCTGTACACAAAACAGACTGAAACACTCATCCAGAATGGCCCTGCTTTGTCATACTGACAGCAAGACTCAGCACCAGCCAAGTCAACTGCCAGATCAAAACCTTGGCACCTTCAGAATTAACATACCAGTTTCTTCATAATTATTCATACATAGGTATCCAAGTGTCCAAGCAGCATCTTATACCTTATGCACTACAGTTCTTACCTTATATCCCCTTTTTTTTTTCCTAATTTTGAATAAGTTATAATCTACTTGGAAAGATATTTTGCTGAATTCTGGATTCTAAAATGACCAGGCTTAAATAAGATGCTTGGGTGGATGGGAAGTGTCAAACTTCTTAATAATCCCAGTCAGAACAAACACAGTTTAGGTGGATATGCCAGACCTGCTGCTTCCTTTTCCCATTGCTTGCATTTATCCCAATTTTATTAATGTCTTAAAGTCTTCTTCAAACTGCATCCACGTGCACATGTACAAGTGCACATTAATGCCTGACATAGCTTGCCTTCAGCTCCTGTCCATATTCAAATCAGTCTTCAGCCAACAGACCTCTGTTCTGCAAATGTGCACCTGGACTACATTTTTAAAATGTTTTCTTAATATTCTGACCTTTGGCTTGAGCTTGAATCCTAAAAATAATTTATTTTTAAAATATCTTCAAACTCTTTACTGAATAATATTCTTTTATCCAACTATTTCTATCTGAAGACATCTAGAAAAAGCAGAGCCAGATAAATTTCATACCTCTCCACCTGGTCTTCCAATCAGCCTCCTCAAATCAAGCAACCAGGCAAGAAGGAAACTAAACACCTCTATCAGAGCTCTTCACACAGGCAGTCTGTGAAGTACAGCAAAAATCTTCTAACCCCAAGCAAGTTCAGAACTATACCTGTGTTACTGGTGCTTTGGCAGCTAAAATGCCTACAGGTGGCAAGGACTCTTTGGTAGATGTTGCAGGTGGAATTAATGGCATTGCTCCTGGAACACTAACAGGCTTTCTCTTGGATGGTGGCACCAAAGCTGCAGGCAAGGACATTGGCACTGGTTCCTTCTCCAAAGCACAGTACACCAAAAACATGGCCTGAAGGAGAAAATAAGGTGTGGGGATGTAAAGATACATATAATTAGTTATTTCCCAAGAAATAATTTTGTAGCATTTCTTCATTATGTTTCTCCTTTACAAGCACCTTACTGCCTTCCCACCTGTGCTTGCCATTCCACTATCAAGTTTTGTGCTTAGCAAGTTAAGTTCAGTATCTTTTAGAACATAAAAATGATTCTCCAAAATACTACCAAGCTTTGACCACCACTGGGGGAATTTTATTTCAGAGAACACTTCAAACACTTATTTTTAATGTATTCACAGTTATTCCAAGAATCACTCCACTTGGTGTCTATGACTTCGTTCTAGTTGTACATGTTAATAACTTGATGACTGTTGATCAAGGCACAGAATTGAGTATTAAAGGACTTTTCTAATTGATCTCAAACATTTCCCTAGAGCATATCAATGCTCTGATCTCAAAGCTAAAAGTCTGAAGAGTTACAGCATAAACACAGGAAATCAAATACACCAAATGTTAACTATTAAGGTCTTACAGGAGATGGTTTCAAAAGAAACTGAAGCATGTAAGTGCCTGAAGATGACTAGAACAATATCCAATAAAGCACTTTTTTACACTTTTATCCTTTCCCAAAAATATACAAGAGCAGAAGGTGGTAAATTCATCATATTTCTATTATGAAGAAACAAAGCAAGGTTTTGATGATGTCGGTAACATCAATTGCTGGCAATTAAACAGGCACTTTGATTTTTTAATTTATTTTTAATTTTTACTCCAAAAGGATGAGCAAAAGTTTAGTCTGCAGAAATTAAAATGAAAGGCTGGCTTCAGTCCTACCCAAGGACAGAAAGTCACATTAATCTTTCAAGATTCACCTGCTACCTCTTAGGGAAGGGAAACTTATTTCAGATGTCCTGGCATTAACAGTGTTAAAATTCCCAATTTTATGTATAAATCCTTTCAAATTTTCCTCAGATGTATCCTGACAAGTTCAAGTACTATAAACACTGAGCTTAAGGTAAAACTTAGTTAGCAAAAGCCCTGTCTGTGGTGGGACAGCAGATACTTGAATGGTTCATTTCACCCACATGACAACTGCTCTAGATTGAGACACATTCACCACACTGACAGAATTATTAAATAGAACTCAAACTCAACAGCTCTGAATAAAGGCACTAAATGAACCACAAAAAACTCCAGAATGAACAGCCAGTACATGAGATTGAAGCCCTGCAGGAGGCAGAGGATACTCACAACTGCAAACTCATCTCGATCCAACATTCCATCCCGGTCAATATCACTCAATTCCCACACCTACCAATAAAAACAGAACATAGGGATGTTTGAGCTGCAGTTTCCCATTCAAACCTCATTAAATATGTGAGAACAGCCTCCCTCCATCACCTCCCAAGTGCTATGAACAGCATTAGTTAGCATTAGTATATTAGTTATACACCCATAAAAAATAATATATTAGTTATACACCCATAAAAATCACACATCAAAGCAAAAGCAGCTCCTCAGCTGGAGCTGGGGTGCACTGTGGGTACCCTGCCCCAAAGCAAGTGTCCAGAGAGTAACTGATACACTGCAGTAAAAGGCCACCTGTCCAAAAAGCAACAGCAACTGTTCATTTTTAGTTTAACAGTTGCACTGCTGTGGCCACTCCATTCAATAACCAAACTCATTACTACAAACCTTCAGTTTGAACCACTGACATTGCTGAAGTGCAGCACAGTTGTTATTTGTGAATTAACAATTAAGAAGAAAGATATTCTTACTCGTCCCAAGATATCCACTGGCAGTTTGGAGTTAAGGAGGACAGGTTTCACCTTATCACCTGACAACAGTCCATTCACAGGATTTAGGCTGTCAAAAATAGCATCATACTTGGCCTTATCTTCCAGCTGCAGGGACAGAAGAAAAATACTGCTTGTATAAAATCCTACCTGTAGCCTAAGCAGCAGTTGTTCCTTCCATAGTATTAACCTTATTCAAGTTACAGCTGGAAACACAAACATTGCAGTTCCTGATGCTTAAAAGAAAATATTAGAAAGATATTGTTTCTGAAATCAGCCAGACTCAGCCAAAACCCACTGAGATTTGTCCATTATTTTCATGGCTTCAGGTAACCATTCCTTTCTTCTCTTGACCCAAGGGTCAAGTGTTTTATTCAAATCAGGTCTACTAGCCCAATTCCAGAGCTGCCATGAAAGGCAATTTCTCATACTTTATAAACTCTAGTTACCAGCAGAATATTTTTCTCCAATAGCTTGATGCTTTCTTGCAAACAACACCAAGGTGTAGCCTGATCTAGACTTTACCTTAACAGCCCATGGTACATCACTTGATGCTGTTCCACTGAGCAGCAAAGGACTATTGGTATCAGTCTAAAGGAAAACAAGAACAAAATTAAAAGCCACATTCCAAGAGACATGGTTCTGAGCTTGCAAAACCTCTCCCTTATTTGAGAAGGAGCTCCTTCTCCAAGCCAGAAAAGCATGTTAGGCACTCATGGGTAATATATATATTGGATACCAATATTTAGAGTAAGAAAGTGAAAATGTTTCTTCATTAAGTGCAAGAAAGAACAAAGACCTCACATATATTCAAATTGCACACTATGTTATATTCAAATCCCCATTAGAACATGTAGCACCTTATTCCATATTGCTTAATTTCCCCCCCTGTTGTAGGAGCTTCTTGAACCTTCTTAATTGTTCACTTAAAAGCAGTTCTTATTCATGAGCTGATGTGTTCAATTAAAAAAGCAGTCTTACAAATCTTGGTGGAGGAACAGGCAAATTGAGGCTACTCAGGGAAACATCCAATCCATTCTGGGCACATGCTACAAGTCGTAAAGCCACAAAAAATTCCTACAGGAAAAATGAAATTTTCAAGGATTTATTAGATTAAAACACTCAGATTTCAGAAGAATTAAGATCTTTTCTAGAATTGCTCTATCTACAAAGGGTTGCAAATGGCTTCCAAGGGGTTCACAAAGTGACAGAAAGCAGTAGTCAGCAACCACTGAATTCCCTACTAGAGCCAAGCATTTAATTCTGTTTGTAAGTAATAATAAGTAATTATTGAAATAACTGTATTTGAATGCAAACAGCACCACACAGCAGAGCTTTTCAGCAGCACCAGTGCCAAGCAGGTCTGCCTGCCAGTCACTGCTACAGCTTTGCAAGAACAACTCCAAAGAGGACATACTGATGCCAAGTCCACCAAAATTAGAGATGAATTTTGAAGATTTTAACTAGAATTTTAGTTTCTGCACTGTTTCCTCCAAGACTGAGAGGAAAAGTCACCTTTGCAGTAAATTAACCCCTCATGACTTCTCAGCATATTGTACTGCACAGCTACACAGCAGCTCATTTGATAGCTTGAAGGAAAATTGATGAGGTAGCCAAAAGCTGCTTCATTTATTGTAACTTACACTGAAGTGGGAAGTACATAGCTAGCTCTAATTAGAAAACAAAAATATCTGTTAGAAAAGCTACTTTCCTGAACCAGAAATCTTGATTTATATCTTATGTCAAGGCTTGCTAATGGTTAGAATAACCTCATACATCATATGAGTAATCATACCTGTTTGTTCAGGACACCTTTGCCATCAGTATCAGCCAAGTCCCAAATCTGAAACACAAAATAATAGAGATAAAGCATTCCACAGCACAGGGAGGAAACTGGCAAGTTCTCCCTGACTGAACAATGCATCCTTGGATTGGTTCAGGTCTTCACTCTCCTGACAGTGTTTATTTGTGGTGACAATTTAAAATATTGCTTATTTTCCACCACAAGCTACATACACAGCAGAATAAGCAAAGAAACTGAGCTGGAAACTACTGGATAACCCAACTGAAAACACACTAGAGAAGAGCACAACCTGTAGTACCCTTAAAGATTTTAATTTACATGGGATGCTCATGAAACAAGAGAGAGGAGAATTAAATAATGTCATTAATTACCTTTCCAAGGACCAAATCTGTCAATCCAGACTTTTTCAAGAAAACAGCTGCATCAGAAGCTAACACTCTTCCAGCATTAGCAGCATCAACCTGGAGGTAGAAAAAACTTCTCATGACACAGTAGTTTTTGAATGGATGCAGTCTCTTGGGCTCTCAAAAGCTAGCAGAGGATGGTCACCTTAACACAGCCACCCTGAGAACAATCTTCAGGATTTTAAAGAAGAAATCCCTTTCATTAATAATCATGTTACACTGAAGACATTTTGAACTAGCTGCTCCAGGTTTAGTACTAATAGGCAGGCTTTGGAAGTTGGGATCATAAAAGAACACTGCCAAATTTAAGATATAAATTCTAAGATACAAGATGAATATAAATCTAAGCACCTTTCACACTTGAATATGTTTTACAGTGATCCAGAAAAATACACTATTATCCCCATCTGTCTGTACAATTAAGACACAGTTTGATAAGAATTTTGCTTAAATGACATGGTTTGGGACAGAAGCAAAGAAGGAAACCCAGGTCTCCCAAGTCACATTCCAGCACCCCAACAGAAATTTACTCTTAAAAGTCATGAAGATTTAGATTAATTCCACTTAAAAACCAAAGAAAAAACACATTATATATCTACATATATGTAGAAGTCTCAAGAGTTTGATTACTTCCAAGTGCCCATCTGAATTCATTACTGTTATGGTCCGAAAAAGGTGACTGCAGGAAGACACCTTCCCCCTGGAAAGGGAAATGCTTACACCCTACAGTGAAACTTATTGCCACAGCAGAGCTGTTGGCAGTTCTGGCAGTCTCAGCAGGCATGCATTTCTCCCTGGATCAATGTGGAGATCACTGAACAGATCATTATTGAACTTCCTAAGTGAAAACAGTATGTCAGCTATACCTTCAAGTGGAAGGAGCAAGCAGTAAAAGTTACATCACCTACATAAGTACAAGGGGAGGAGAGGAAAAGCTGAAGCTCTTTTAGAGCTATCTTCAGTCACTGTCAGTCTCACTACATCACTATAGGTCCTACAACATCTAGAAATCAAATAATGTAGGACATTTAATAGAAAAAAAAATATTCTCTTCAAAACCAGCATCTTCTCATCTATGGTCAGCTGAATTGCCCTGAAACTCTGAAAAATCTGCAACAAGATAAACATTTGAAAGGACAGGAAAGAGTCAAGAGCTCAGTCACTTTCCACACCTCCTGGAGAAAAAGTAGCACAGAACCAGAACTGAAATTGTACAGATTGAGCACATGTGGAAAACTGAGGTACATGCACTGAAAGGATAACCTCATGCTGGCACTGCATTTCCCTGTGCACTTCTAGAAGTGAACAAAAAACCCCAAACTCTCACAGCAATCCCAAAAGTATCAGTTAATATGAAAGTAAAAATGTCTTTTCAACAGAACTAATATGATCGTAAATAGGAGAGGTTTCCTGTAATTGAGGATTCCGTGGTCAGGACAACAGATTTACAAACACTACAGCCTTGCAGTTGGCCTGTCCTCAGATAATTAAAATATCTAACTCGGCCTACATGGGAGAGCTGCCCAGATCACAGGCAAAAAGCCATCAGGCTTCATTCCCCACCAGGCTTCAAATCCCCTCCTCAGGTAGTGGAGTTGACCTTGTGTAAGCACAGGAACCTTGGCACCCACTCAGAAACCCCCAGCCTAGGGCTGTCCTGCTGCTTTGGGAAAGTCACAAAGCCAGGCACTTCCAGCTGTGTTGAGTTTGTATTTCTCCTCCACACAGAGGAAGGTGACTAAGGGATTTGAGCAGGATTCTTCTATAACCCAACAGGGACACCAGTTACCTCTGAGCAACCAATTACCTACATTTTAATAGCTTTTTTTGAAGTGTTGATTTCAATTTCTTTGCAAATTCTCATTACAGGTTTCTAAGTCTTGCATGCTGGGATGGGGGCACTCACTAAGCATTAAAATACTGCAGAAAATTGCTGATGTTTGACTGTCACACCAAGATTGCTGCTCTTTGGCAGTCATACACCAGTCTGATGGAGCAAAAGCAGTTTTCACAGCTGTATTGGCCAACAACTTTCTTGTTGAAAATTGTCTTTTGTAAGGCCACACGTGATTAAAAATGACAAATTACATCTGGTGTCATTTGGTCACAAGGTCACAGGGAGAAGAACTTCACCTGAGGATTCAGAAGAATTCAGCAGCAGCTCAGTCATACTGATTCCCTGCTATGATTAAGGAATTTCCTACTTTATCACACATATTGGTATTTATCCTTTTGGTTTTTTGAGTCACCCTAGAACAGGTTAAACAGAAGAGCTTTTATTTGAAGGAAAAGCATCCTTGTTGAAAGGTTAAAATTTAAATTGCATACTGAGTACAAAGCCCAGGATTTCTATCCCTTTCACAACACAGATGATGCCAGATTAATCACTTCAATTGTGATAGAACTGGAAGTACACTGAGCATCAGCTGATGAATTTACTCTGAAGCTGCATGGAACACTGAAGTGCTTCTGGTATGAAAGAATCAAACCAGGTTTTACCAGCACCACAGCACAGTGAGTGTCTGTCTAGATTTGGCATCTCCTTATCTAACAGAGGGAAGGAAAAACTTATCTAGTGCAACTGGAAGTTTCTTGGCACAGCACATTTGGAAGCTACTCTTTAGGACAAATGCTTGCAGAAAAGAGTTTGGCTGAGCAAGTCAGAAAAGTAATCCTCTGGAAAACAAAGTCACTGGCACAACTTCTCTAACCATAACATCATGTTGAAGGAATCCCAGTTCCTGTACACTACTGAAACTGCTGGACAACAAACAGTGCTCCAATTTCACTACATCTATTCCAACAAATGCAAGATGCTGAGACTGGGAACCAGTATCACATTTGTCTTTAAATTCCCTTTCTTCACCCAACCTTCTCCTTCTCACTTAAGCAATTGCAGTCAGGAGGAAGAGATGGGCAGGCATGTGGCAAAGATGAGACAGGATTGATAGTCAGTGCTGAGCTAGAAAACCTAACAAAAAAATCAGATCCTTGCCTTTTCTTGTGACCTTATAATGATCATCATAATGTGGGATTCTCCTAAGGCCTTTACTCCAGTTTCCAGATATAGAAATGGAGTGGATTCGTCCATCAGACCAAGGAAAACTTTCTGAGGGTGATACTGTCTCCTGCAACTCTCAGGAGCCACCTAAACTTAGATCAATGAATCTCGCTTCTGTTTAGGGACAGAGTAGCCATCTGCATAAATAGAAAGCTCAAACTTTCCAGGCATCATGGGCTGATGCACTGTAACTGCTGATTTATGTGCTTTATTATGGGACAACCCAAAAATAGAGCATGGATAGAAAACATGGTCTCCTCTCTTCCCCAGCAGATAAGTTTACATTCTAATGTTGACATCCAAAAGAAGTTCCTAAATAAAGAGGTCACACACACTATATCCTGTCTCAGGAGAAGCAGACAGGAATGTTACCAGTGGCACAAAGGAAAAGAAAGAAAAACTATAACAACAATACACAAACAAAACAAAACCAACAAACCTTCCTTGCAAGTTGTTTTTCTTTTTTACAGGGTTCATCACCTACTCATCAGATCTCTATTAAATCTATTTTTGATTGTTTTATACACTCAGTTTACATTTCCTTAAAAGTTTTCCTATTACCTGTGTTTGTACAGTAACTTCTCTTATGCACATGATACAAACCATTGCAATTGCAGAGTAGATGAAACAGCTATTTTTCAGGAAAGCTGTGTTTATAGGAATTACTACACCTGATTTTTGCTGAGCATAAATACAACATAATAAATTTTATATTTTTAAATCTATATTTTACTTTTATACATGATTTTATTTTAACATGATAAAGTCAAAGTGTCTGTGGTGTGAAGCTGCAATAAATCCATTCATTCTTTTGGCCTTCAGTGGCCTTCCATCCAAATTTCACTCCTCACAGCAACCTCTGGAGATACTGACAGGGATTCAAGTCTTACATAATAACACTAACTGCATTACAAGCACATGAAACTCAGCTTTGGTTGCAAAAAGGAACAAAGATCAATACAGTATTTTGGAAGCATTTGCTCCATTTCAAGCACTAACAGCCTGTTACAGCTGCAGTGATGAATGTCAGGCATACCTGGCATTTCCCTCCCAAAGTCAGTAAGTCACCTTACAACCAATATTAAATTTATACTGACAGACCCCAGATCTAAGTGTTTGTTCTGTCTTCAAATAGTTTTTTTTTTTACAGTAACTATGTTCCTTGAACTTGTTTCTACACTGATGACAATGCCCAAGTCCATAGCAAAAGGATATGAATTCTTTCCAACATGAAGTGGTTTGTTGTTTCACCGAGACCATACGTACCTGTCGGTAGAACTTCTCATACAGTGGGTTTGCACTTGATAACTGGAAAAGAGCAAGAGAGAAAATTACCCCTAAAGACCCATATTTCAATTCCCTTCTCCCTGGATAAATAAAGATATAAGCCACTTCTTGTACTGCCCTTCCAAGAAGCAGTAAGCACTGCTACTGTGCTGTGTAGGACTGACAGTGCTTCACAATGCAACTTGGAGAGGAGTCATTTGGTTTGCAGTCAGACACTGGCCACTCTGATTACTGACAGGTCACCAAAACTGCTTCTGTTCTGCCTCCAACCAGGACAATTTACCAACTCAGCTACTCTTTGGATAGCAACCTAATGGGATAGTTGTCTTGAACACTCAAGTACTTCATTTATTAAGTATTACTTCATTACAATGTAGGAGTGCAGGCACAGAATCAAATGAGAGCTACAAGCAGCAAAGCAGAACAGGGTTGGCCAGTGCACACCCTTGGAAGTATCAGTTCTTCTGCATCATCCCTCTTGCCCAGTATCACCCTTTGTTCAGCCAGAAGAGTCATTATCACAGCCAAACTGATCACTGTCAGTCCTGGACAGGAAACACTGCGCTGAAGTCCCGCGATGAAAACATTAAGTACAAAACAATCTTTTCATTCAGTACTTAGAGTACAAGCCAATAATTCTTATTTATTTCATGAGTGTTTCCAATACTCATTTTAACATCAGTATCACTTCAGTAACTGGAATTTCCTGTGACACCAAGTAGAATAATAGCAGCAAAAAAAAATCATCTTTCCCAGGCAGTTTTACTAGTGACAGACTTGTTTTCCCTTCAAAGTAAGGAAACCCCCACAATAGAACAGATACAAAGAGCCTAGGATATTCTTCTGGGATAAGAACTAAAATACTTCTCAACATCATTCAAAGTGCTGCTGTAGAATTTACCTGCCAAATCCTATGTAATTTGTAATAGCCACTTGCAGAGAGTAAACTCAACTTGTTTTCAATGCAAAGGAGGTAGGGAGAAAAGGTCAGACTGCAGAGTACAAAAATAGAAATATCTCATTATAATTCCACTTCAAAGTGTAGCACTTCATCAGACTAACGTCTCCTCCAGTAAATACAACCTTTGCTACTAACCTGTGAACCCTGGAATACTAACCTAGGAAATAAACACCTTCAGGGACACAGGTCTCTTTCATCTTCTGGTGTCAATCAACCCTTTCTATCCCCCTGTTTTCACCCCTCTGGCACACTTGCAGTTAGGTGTAATGAGATCCTACTGCCAGTCTATCCACCCCATCCACCCACAACCTTCCTTTGCACAAAAAGGTTTAAAAACCAGACAAAAAAGGCTGTCCATTGAGAAAAACAAAAGCAGCTTTCCCCTCTACCCATATGAGGGCACAGGGGAGAAACAAGCCATCATAACTTGCTGAAAATCCACAGCAGTGTATTCTATCAAGACACAAAGCTCTTGGGAGTCACAGTGAGAACTTCCAGGCCAAACAACCCAATCTGGTCACCCAGCCCCTTCAGGTGGCCAGGGTGAGGGCAGCTGGTGTTCTCACAGTGCCCTCTCCAAACACAATCACTTTGGCTCTCTTTCCCCTGTTGCTTTACTGTCTCATCTGAAGAGTTCCACTGTGAAGCTTTCTACCCCTTCCCATTCTATAACTGAGTCCATCTCCTACTGCAATAACAAAAGAAAATAGTTACTATAAATTGATATACTTCTAAGTACTTCAAAATTCAGCACTTTTGTCCCCACTGAACAGCTGAATCATGCATAAAAACTCTGCAATCTTCTCTCTGCCTAGATGTCTGGCACTGCATAATGCACAGTGAGTCAATTTAATTGTCACACTGCTACAAGAAACCTCCACCTTCCTTCCACTCAGTACTGAACAAAGCCTGTATGCAGAACATGACAGGAGTAGCTCCACTGCCCTTTTAGATGCAGCTGTTTAACATGGATGATACAAGATCAATTCAAAATAAATGCTGTCTGCTATCTGCTACACAAGTTTAAAAACAGAGTCAGGTTTCCTCATCTTTCATGGGGACAGAAAGAGGAACAGATCCCTGCAGTAAAAAGAGCAAACTCAGATCTTAATTTTACCATTTTGCTAATCCCTTAAAAAAAAAAATCAAAAACAAACCACAAAAAAACCAACCCACCACTAAACAAAAAAAAAAAAGAAACCCACCAACAAAAAAACAAACCAAGCAAACAGCAAAAACACCAACTAAATCTGGAGTATGCCAAAGACCTCAAAAGCTTTGGCTCCACATTCTACACAGCACATCTACTGCTCTGAGATGTCATCCCCACCAAGTCCTGATGTCCTAGCCGAAGTTACCAGGGATCTGTCTGGATCAGCCCCACTTGGCACGTTCAGTGCTGCCCTTCAACAACAAATCCCAGAGTTCTGGGCTCTGGCACAACCCTGAAGTTTCAGCTGAGACTTGCAGCCAAGGGGCACACAAATTGCTCCTACAGCACTTGGCCTTGTTTGCCAAAGCAGCTCATAACTGCTTGAGGATGGCCACTGGCTTTTTCATTTCATGACATCAGGAAGACAAACAGAAAGTTATCATCCTGTTTTCCCTGACTACCTCTTTACAGCCCCTCCCCAAACTGTGAGCTTTCCCCTCAGCCACACAGAGGCATTCTTTTCAGAACGCACCACAAATTAAATCTCCAAGAGCAAGCAGAGGTTTTGAATGTCTTTGCTACACCAGCTTTCAACAAACATCTTCCCCACTCCCAACACATCTTCTGCTTCTTCAGTGCTCTGTCATTCATCCTAACTAGGCCAGAAAAGCAACCATCCTGGGAAGGTCAAACAATACAACTCCTCACATGGTTATGGCTTCATTTGGGTTTCCCAACAGCAGGTGTCAATTTGTGAGATAGGAAGAGCTCCTTCTCACTGGTGTTGCTAGCTCCTTCCCAAACCAAAGCAACTACAATAAACATTCACTTGGGGGAAGTTTCCTTAGAAGTTCTGTCTGAAATTCATAGCCATGCTGAGCCCACGGCACTTACTGAACAAATCCCAGTGGCTACAAGATGCTGCAGAATGGGTTCAAACTGGGGAGATGGTGATACTGGAGATGCTTCAGAATATTCAGGTTATCACTAAACTGGGGGGAGGAGGAGCAGATAATCACCTTCAGCTTGCAGCACTCTCTCAAGCATACTTGGTGTATTCAATTTCACTACAGCTACATGGTCCTGAAGTATTTTTACTAATCAGCAAACACACTACAATTAGCACCAAAAGTTTCCAATTACTTCAACAGAGCTCTGCTATTCAAATAAAGGATGTCCAGCCCTTGCAGACACTGCAGCTGCAAAGTCATCTGAAAACACCCTTGTCTCATTTGGAAATACCCAACTTCTCAGCCACGTTCAAATCAGTCAAAACAAACATGGGAGAGGGCAAAGAAATTCTGACACAATTCAGAGCTTCACTGCAGGTTTTTGCCTCTTACTCTCTGCATGTGGTCTGCAGCAGAGAGCACCAGTCTGCACACTTGTAATTGCTGCTGTTGGTAACTGATCTAACTGCAGCCAGCAGCTGCATACCCCCCCCCCCCCAGACTGTCATTTTCACTTCCTCATGCTCCTCTGAACAAATTTAGAGAACTTAATTTGCTATGACTTTTCATAACCCTGAAACGCCAGAAATTAGAATCTACATTGGAAAAATTCTCTTCAGGCTTGCTTGGCTTTCTAAGATGATTGTTATGAAATGCAAGAAGAAAAAAATCAAACAAAAAAAAAATAATGAAAACCCCACACAATGGTCAACAACAGAAGCAGCTTCCTCAATTTCACCTCTGCTGTAAGCTGCAGTCACAATGGTTTTAAGGATAGTGGCAATTTTTCTGCTTCTGTCAACATTATCACATCTGTAGTTAGTCCCCTTTTCACGTGACAAAAAAAGTAAATAAATTCTCCAATGAAAGGATTACACAGCCTGTAAGCAATCATGTCTTGCTGTGGAACACACCAGAGCAGACACTCCTCTCCCCCAAAAAGGGCCTTTAGACAACAGAATAGGGGTGCTGCTCTCTACAGAAAGGTTTTTTTCCCTCTTGATTAAACTTTTTTATTTTGGTTGAAGACTGTTGAAAAAAAAGACACAGAAAGGCTGACCTAGCATTTTATTAAGGAAGCTGACACAGAAGGTACTATACTTCAGAATGGTATTTCTTTAGACCTTTAACACACATCTATTTTCTCCACATAGCTGAAGTTCACCTTTCTTTCCTCGAAATGACTTTAGAACATCACCAGCTACCGGAGTGGCCACAAACTGAGTAGCCTTGGTGCCAACTTTTTCAGTTAACTTCTGTGCCACTCACGTTTATTTACCAGCCTTACTTTCTGTGAGTGTGAAACTGTCAGACCAAGGCATCCCAAACAGGGAACTCCTGTGCCAATAGCTGTGTCTGCCTCAGGCTTATGTCAGGTGGCAATGCAAACTGCTGCTGTCACTGCTAAATGGAACAAACAAGTACAAAAAAGCGCAGGTTATTAGCTAGCAAACCTCTGAGGAGGGAGATGTAGTCCTAACAATACGGAATAGCTTGTACTAAGTGATTTTACTACCATCGGGGAAAAAATGCAAGCAACAAAGCTTTAGGCAAAGGGAGATCACCCGAGCGCTAAACGGTGCCAATACCTCCAGAGTTTTAAGATCATCACCCGCAAAGCTCTTCACTATTAGGCACCTGTACAGGCAGGATGCAAAACCCCTGTGCCTGCACCGTGGGGACCACCAGAGACCAAAATAAACCCCCCCAAAAAAGGTAACATAGCCTGCAAACAGTATCTTCCGAGTTAAATTCCCGTTAGAACAGGACATTACGCTCTCCCTCTCCAGCTCATCGTGCACGCTGCCCGGTACCGCTGTTACCTCCAGAGCGGCACCCGCTCCTGGCCCGGCCGCTGCTGTCCCCTGCAGTGCCCCGGGCAGGGCGGCTGCCCGCGCAGACAGCGGGGCACGGTCACCTAACCCAGGGCTATCGCCTTTCAGACCCTCAGCGAACCCTCCCCTTGTGCCCGAGTTCACCACCCGCCTTGCAAAACCTACGGGGCGGATAATTTAGTTGTTGTCGCTTAAACCAGGCTCCCCGCGTCTCCCTAGAAGACAAAAGACCAACCGCGACTGCAGCCGCCGCAGCCCAGACCCCTTCTGTGGGCTGCTGGGCGCTGCCCGCCCCCCAGGGCCGCTCCCCGGCCGGGGGGACTCCAGCGGCCGTGCCTCCGCCGCGCTCCTGGCAGGCTGAGTCCGCTGCTCGCTCCCGCCTCGGGGCAGAGGCACCTGCAGCCGGGCGGGATCTCGTTTCACGCCCGCGGTGCCTCGGGGTCGCGGCTCGGTGCTGCCCGCCTGGCCGCCCCCTCCCGCAGACACACCCCTGCCCCCCGCCGCCACCTGTGACAGCACCAGCGGCCGTCAGCGCGGCGGGCACACAAAGCCGCGCCGCCCGGGGCCCTCCGGGGAGCATCGCGCCGTTCCCCGGCGGCGTCGAGGCAGCCCCGCCACCCGCCTCAGCGCTGCGGGAGCGGGTCCGCCCCGGGCCCCGCTCCTGTCCAGAGCCTCCCACCCCACCCGCCCGCGAGGAGGCGCCGGGCCCGGGAGCCCGCCGGCTGAGGGAGGCGAGCGGCGGGCAGGGGCGGGGAGCCTCGTCCCCGCGCGGAGGCCGGCGGGCGGTACCTGTGTCAGGGAGAGGTGGGCGGCCATGCTGCTTCCATCATGCACCGGCCGGGCCGCAGGAAGGACGCGCCGCGGCCCCGGCACTGGCGGCCCAACTTCGGCAACTTCCCCAGCCGGCCGCGGCCAAAACCCGGCACCGGATCCCCGCCCGCCCGACGCCCGGAGCCTCCCCCGCCGGCACACGGCGGCCGCGAGCAAAACCGGGCGCTGGAGCGCCGCCGGACGGAGCCGGAGCCCACTCGAGGCGGCTGCAACAAAAACCCGGAGCCGGAGCTCCGGGCCCGATCAGGTGGCCAACAGCCCCCCTGCGGCTTCCCAGCCTCGCCCTTACCTTCCCTGGTGGCGCTGCGGCTGCTTCAGGCATTTTGAACGGGGACAGGCGCCTCAGTTTAGTCATGACACAGGTGGGGGATGTCCCAGAAGAGGAGGCGCAGCAGGTCTGGGCCCGGTTGCCACAGAGCTGGGCACAGGGCCCGGGAGGAAGCGGCACGTGAGCGCAGCAGGGAGCGCTGACCCCGCGCAGCCTCCCCCGGCACCGCAGCAGCGAGGGGCAGCCCGGGGCAGCTCGGGGATCGGCCTCGCATCTCACGGGAAAACACAGCCTGGGCTGTCCCGCTCCAACTCCCCAGCAGGCTGTCTGTGCTCAGTGGCAGCACTGGGAACAGTGGGTCTTCTGGATGGGGGGGGCGACAGTGGAAGAAAGGGGATGAGCAGCCCTTGTGATAGGAGAGAGAGAGACAACACAACACAAGCAGCGAGAAAGAGGAGCAGGCTGGTGTTGGGAGCCAACTGCACCACGTTGTGCTGACCCACGAGAAATAACTGTACAAACTGACTTGGTGTCGCTGCTCCTCCTGCTCTTTCTCCCACTCAGGGCTCCAGCTTCTCCCAGGCAGATCTCCCTCAGACAGGGAACAGCAGAGCATGGGCTGATCCTGCTGTACCTGCTCACCCCCACCCTGGCTATTTCAGCTCCTCTGAGCTCTTTGCTCACACATCAGTCACGGAGGATGGAGAGAAAACATTCCTATCTCTTTTTTCCTTTATTCCAAGATGGATTAGGCACAAATTAAACTTGAAACAGACATTCAGACCAATAAATCACCTGGAATCATACTTGATTTTTGGAAAGGTTTCACAAGGGGCTTTGTTTTCTTCTTCTGCTCTGCTGCTCTTCAGCTCAGTTTGTTGCTTGTGCTAATGCTCAGCCCCACCTCTGCATCCTGACATTCCTCAGCTGGCACTCATCCTGAGCTGCTGTTTCTCATCATCTCATGAAATGTGGGATCCCTCCTTCCCACCTGTTCCCTAATAAAGGTTTTACAGCAGCTCTGCTTTACCAAACAGCTTCCCAGTCACATTTTCATCCACAATAAGAAGCTACAGAGGGGAACCAAATAGAAAGTGAGATATTCACACCACTGCTATACTCACCATCTCATCTCTGCTCCACCTCACACTCACTGCCTCCTAAGTAAAATCCCTAGAAAATAACAAAGGCTATTCTATTTCTAGGTCGATTTTTTTCTCCTTCTTCTTCTTTGATTAAAATTGGAATACTATCCCCCAATAAAGATAACAGAAGACAGTGGAAGGACAGCTGTGTCTCCTGGGGCCAGCAGCATTTGAGCCCCGCAGTATCAGCAGATTTACTGGGGCTGGGTTTCCAGCAGCTGCCATGGTCCCTCTGGCTGCCCTTTGCTCTGTCGGATGTTTTCTCCTCCTCTCAGTCTCTCCTTGCCCAGAGAGACCAGCTCCAGCCTGGCAGCAGGCTCTGGGGAGAGAGGTTACACCCAGGCTGATGTCGTTTCATTGCAAAGAGAAGGAAAATGCAAAGCAGTGTAATGGGACCTGGCTGGGGAGCCAGAGGCTTGGTGTGGAGAGCAGTTGTGAGCAGGACTGTGTGGGCTGGCTGCCTGACTAGGCAGATGTGCTGCTGCTGCTGCTGTTCCCTTTCTCTCTGCTGGGTGTTGCAGTGTTTCCCAGCTGGTCCAGGCAGCTGCAGTGAGGTGACTGAAAGAGGGTGTTGAGTCAAGGACACCAGGGACTTGTACAGGTGCTGACCTCTCCAGCACACCCTTCAACAGGGCAGCCTCACCCTGAGCACAGCTCAATGTCCTGTGTCCCTGCTCAGCAGAATGTGCTCTGTCTGCTCTGGCCAAATGACTGCCCGGGAGCCTGACCTTCCCAAGGCCTCTGGGTTAGAAAATGAAAACAAAACCCACCTTTTTGCTCCCTCAGAGCTCCCTTCATATGGCTGCTGGGCTCTCCTCAGCAGCAGCAGCCCAACAGTTGCTGCTCAGGAGCAAGCGGGCAGTGCCAGCTTGTGTTCCCTCACACCTGGCTCCTCTGAGAGGTGGGCAGACTTGCAAAACATCATCACACCCGTGACCACTCTGTCCACAGTCAGAAAGCAAGAATCTCTCAAGGTAATCTCTGTGGCCTCTGCAAATTACAGTAATGATGAGTTCCATTCAGTCAGAGCTGCAGTGGTGTGGCCACAGAGATCTTTGCTGTTGTTGAGCATTCAGTGCCTCCCACAGACAAATTGTCCTGGATGCCTCCAACAAGCTCAGTGAAAGCAGCAATCTCCCTGTGCTCATCACAGCCTGCTGACAGTGAATTGGTACACTGCAGATTGGTGTGCATCTGGAATGCCAGCTCCCAGAAGGAAACAGCTACCTGCTCCCAAGCTGCCATCAAAACGTCATCTCCTGACACAAAATCCATAACACTTCAAACTCATTTTCTGACAACAGTAAAATTAGAGCTACTAAAATGTACCTGAAACAGGTGGCAATTTGCAAAACAATCCCCTCCAACTCTTGGCTTAGCCACAAGCTTGGGTTTGGAAAGGGTGGAAGAGCTCTTGGAATCTGCAACTGCAGGGCTTCCTAAATGTACCTCTGCCCTTGTTTGCTCCTCAGTGGAAAAACCCTGCTGTTCTGTCTCTGCCTTTGCTGAACCCATCAATATCAGCCCTTTGCAGTATCTTCTGGCTGAGAATTGTGTGGATGTTGAAGGGGTGCTGGGACTGTGTGCTGGGACAGCTTGTTGAGAATATAAGAAAGTCAAAAGGTCAGTGAACTAGGTAAAAATTTAAATTAACCGTTTCAGTTTATATCTTATCACATCCAAACTGAATTCCCCGTCAGGAAATGTGTTTATCTGTAATCTGCTCTGTAATAACTGCTGTATGTTAATCTATTTGGCACAATCACCTCTAGTACTGGGCACTTTTGCTACCAAAAGGACACGAAGAACACTGTTAACACACTATTATTTCTAAGTGTAATCGGGGTTTCTATGATTCTAAGCCCTGAGATTTTGGCAAATGAGTACCAGATCTCAGTGTTCTTTGTTGTTCCTTTCAAAGTACAAGGCACGAGGTTAAGTCTATACTGGACAAACAAGTGACTGTTCATAAATTAAACCCAGCCAACTGGCTTGTGAAGAATGGAGCTTGCACCAGTGCAGCCATAACAGCACCAGTATAACAGTTTTGGTGGAAATCCCGCTGTGAGACCCAGTGTAGGTGTAGGAAGTGACCTGTGCTAATACAGGTGGCTGAGTCAGAAACCTGTGCCACAGCAGCATGGAAAGACCTTACACCCATCAGACACTAATTACCTCCAAATATCTTTGTTAGTAAAGCTAATGACATTTTAATCATATCCACTGGTCTCCCTGGAAATAACTTCTTAAGTGTCCATCCCTTCCTTTATTGCAGCTCTGTTTACATGCTGGGTCAGGAGGCAGGAAGGCCAGAACAGGGTGGCATTTGGTGTGACTTGTTCTGCTTGTTTGATGACACCCCGTGGAGAGGCAGGAGGCTGCCTAGAGCCCTGACTCACTCCTGCCTTCTGCATTCCCAAACACGGTGACTACCTTGATTTTTTTATTAAGATATTGGATTGTTACTATTGATAAAAGCCTGAACAAGGCTAGAGTGAATCTCTTCAAAACAATTACATCTGATGGAAGAGTTGGCAAATGTAAAATGCAGCACTACAGACCCGAATGTACCATGGTAAAACATACACATCCTGTCTTTTCACTAAGACTGTAGTTGTGTTTCCTCCAGCTAACTGGAATGAGGGAATGTTGTGGTCTGTACCCCACACCCCAGAAGAGTTAATGTAGATCTAGACATGAGAGATCCATATGGCCATAAACCAGACAGGTGACATACAGCACAATGACATTTTTCACATAGGATTAAGTTTTCCATTCAAGATCATATTTGAAACCCAGAAGAATCTTCTATAGGCACTGATTTGACATGAAGTCCAGCTAGGAAAGCAGTGGAGATGTAGCCAGTCCCTGTAGTACAGCCTCTGACAGAACTAGAACAGGCAACACCACTGCTGGAACAGCAACAGTCTCATCAGAAATGAAACACATCAATATTGCAACGTGTGTTGTATGTGAGAGTAAAAATAATGTCTACAGAGTAGTGGGCACAAAGGCTTCTGCCAACAGTTTCTTCTGCTCCCTTTTTCCTCAGACATGTTGTCAAGATATAAACGAGGGAATGCACAGCTCACCTTTCAGAAACAATTACAACTCTATGATGTTTTCAGTAAATAGAAAATATTTTCAAAATATATTTACACGCTGAATTCCCAGCATTCCCCTTAGAACTAATTCACTCTGCACTTCACAAAGA
The DNA here is from genome assembly GCA_025447755.1 of Corythornis vintsioides. NCBI lineage: Eukaryota > Metazoa > Chordata > Aves > Coraciiformes > Alcedinidae > Corythornis > Corythornis vintsioides. Next base: position 26,336 of record JAOEGS010017965.1, on the reverse strand, counting down.
TTACTAATTCATTTCAGAATTTTAAGATGCATGAAATAACATAGGTAAAATAGTGTTATTGACAGTTTGGGGTTTTTTCCTTCTCATTACATGGTTTGCTTTTACGACAAAATCTTGATTATTTATGGTATGATGCCATTTTTATGGCAAATCTTGTAACTAGCAAGTGTTTCTTCTTGAGATTTTCCTTTTTTTTTTTGTCCTCTTTTAACCTTATATTCATACTTTTTCTCTATTTAATTTTTATCTACTCGTGTAGGAATCTCTGCAGAAACTCTTCCTGTTGCACTTCCCCCTCTCAGAACCACAATCCTGCTCTATGTCCATACACGAGAAAAAGCCATGTGGGATTATTTTTGTTTTACAGCTTTGTAGCAGGGAGAGGAATCTGTTCTGCTACTTGGCCAACTATTGCACAACACCAGCAGGCAACATGTTCCTTTAAGTGCAAAACATATAATCCCACTGGTGTCAACATGTGAGACTGAGGAATGTTGCCTTAAAGCTTCTCTTTGTTTTCTGGACTCATGAATCATTGAAGTGTAATTAAATTCTTTCCTTCTTCTAAATCAGTTTGGTACTATCAATAACAATATAACAATAATGTAACTGGACTGATGAGATAGTGTGGAAAATATCTTCCTTGATGAAAAATTATTAAAACATACAATAAATATCACTGCTAAATAACATTGCTGCAAAGTGTGGGTGCAGTGAATAGTTCACAGTTTCACAGATGTTCTCATTTGGCTGCACACACAATGCAATTGAAAGATGAAAAAAATACCCTTAAAGATGACCAAAATATTTGTTTAATGAGTGAATTGTTTGCTGTTTTGTTTGTTCATTGGTTTGGGCTTTTTTTTCTAGATTGAGTTTCCAGAGTACTGCAGCAATGATTCAGCCTGGATGGAAGTGTTCAAGGTGTGCACGTGGCTGAGCAGATGCAGAAGAGCATTCATGGAATTTGGACTCCACCAGATGACAAGGAGGTGCTCACCTCTGTGTCACCTCGTGTTTCTAACCTATTGTGTCTAATAAAAGGTATTTCATCAGCCTCACATTCTGTGTTCAACAGATGTAGCTACAGGAGCCTGGTGACCATTCATAAAAACACAGTTTCTCCCGCTGAGTTTTCGCAGCAATTGCAGCAGCCATGGGAAATGCTGCCAGGGTAAGAACCACTCTGAAAACTCTGCCATGGATTTCAGAAGCTTCACACAGCTTTTCAAACAGCTTGCTTGGTTTACAAATAATATTACATTTAAATCTATTCTGGCCTTAAAAATGCACCCCAGAATCTGACAGACAAGCTGCATTAACTCCTGCTGTTACTGGTGATATTAATGAGATGTACAAAAGCTGAGAAGCAACTGAAGAATGTATCAGTTTATTTGCTCCTAACAATCTGTTTCAGATGAACAAAGCTCCTGATGATGATGCACAAGTGTCACACCAGCCAGATTTGTCAGACAAACAGATTTGATGTATAAAAGTGACACAAAGCACTGAGTCCAAAAGAGGAAAGCACTGAGGTTTTAGGTATAAGGCAGAAGCCATGTAAGCTGGGTAAGATCAGATGGCTACGTGAGTTCTGCAGGGACAGAGGATGTATTCTCCCTAGAATGGATTCAAAAGGCATTCAAAATACACCCCAAACTGAAACATTCTGGATTGTGAGTATCCTCCTGTTTACTGAAGATATAATTTGTTCCTGTTCAACTCAAGTTTACCCTAGTGATTTTCCTCAGAGAAATATTTGTTAAAATTGATTTAATTAATTTCTCCTTTCCTTGTGATATAATTAGCTGATGGAAAATTACATCTACACAGATGAGCATGAGAAAAAACAACTTCAAAATAATCAGAAGAGCCATTTAGCTAACTGTAAAATGAAAATATAGATGAATACATTTAACCCAAATTCTCCTAAGTAGAGAATAAAATCAAGGCTAAAAATTAGCTGTGGGTCTCCTATGTGGGACTAGAGAACAAACCCATGAGCCAGATGGCACAACTGTCAGCCCAGAGATACAGACCATGCAGCTACCTTGGACATCAAGGTCAAGAAAACCTATCTAGTTTTTTTTTATAAATACAGGTATCTGCTTTTATTCTTGCTTGTCAGTGTCCTTATTTTTTTGGCTGGGATTCTCAGGTATGCAAGAGGTCTGTTAATTCTGAACAATAAAAGTTGGTGACAGGCCTGGACGAGAACACAAAGGTTACTGTATTCCAATGAAAGTGAAATTTTTGATCAGATGAGCAGATTAAATATATTAAAATAGTAAAATTCCTAAAATTTCATATGTACAAATTGTGCAGATACAATTATTTGATGGAATGAACTATGTGTGCTACTTCTATCAGGAATAATATTTTCAAGCACCTCAATTAATCTAATGTCAGAGTTAGACTCTTCGTGCACATTGAATAAAATCTGCCCAAACAATGTAATAAACCTACAATAGGTCACTGCTCTGCTCACAGTTTATGAAAAGCTGTAGCAGTTAAATTTGATCCTTATCTCCTGAGGACTCAAACTTTGCCAATAATGCAAAACAATCTGGGGTTATGGCTAAGGTGAAAACCTACAAAAAGGCAAGATAATCATCTAGAATCTGTGACAACATTGCATTTGTCCCTCAAGTCTCTTACTGGTTCTAGCTTTACCATTACTTTCATCACAGCATTATGAGCCAAATTCCCTTCTCTCATACACAACTGCTGCCCAAATCCACAGTTTCCATGAAGAGAAGATGGTTTTATGTGAGTATCCACAGCTTGTAAAGAAATCCCTTCCATCTCCAGCCAGCGTGTTATTCAACAGCCACAACAGAGCTGCTGAGGAGGGGAAGCAACTTGTTCCACTGGAAACCAGACAAGGAAATGCCTAAAACTGCAAACTGACTGGAAGAGTAAAAGGAATTGAGTCAGCATTCTCGGGAAAGGAAGGAATAGGGAGGGGTGTAACAGGCAATATTTTCTTCTCTGAAAAAAGCATGTTCATAGCAGATAACAGATGAAAAAGATAAGTGCTACTAGTATGCCATAAATACTACACCATTACATTTCTGGATCAAATCCTGCCTGCTGGCCATGCTGAACTGCATCCCAAAGCCTCTCAGGGTGGGCTGGAGCTTTCTGATCTCCTTCAGCTCTAGCCTGGGACTGGAGAGGATTCATTAACAGAGGAGCCAAATTGCAGTTTCTCTGCCCAATCCCTTTCAGACACTGTTGAAATGGGCTGTAAGGCTGCTTATTCTATTAGCTCACAAGCCTTTAGCAACTTTTCAATCTCAAAGAGAAATTCCCTAGCTGAGGACCTGGGGTGATTTCCTCCTGCACTGTACAAGGACACAGGGCCGTGGACATGGCCTAAGGCTTCCCACCTACACCCTTCCTTAGGGTTCTCCAGCTGTATTTCTCCAAAGTAAACAGGATCTGTTTAGATCTATGGTTGCACATCCATGTTTACAGATCACTAAACTGCAAATGCAATTCCAATTTCTCGTGTTTGGGGGAACTGTATCCCTGGATGCAATATGCCCTCCAAGCATGAATAATTTGAAACAGATGGCTCAACAGATGAGCTGCCAAACACACGAGGCCAATTCAAATGCCATCCAAAAGTAAAAGTTAAGAGGGATAAAAGTTCTCCTTGTCCCACTTTAGATAAAAAGGGCCTCTCTGCTTGGGAGATGCTCTTTTCTCTATTTTTGCCTTCCTGCTTATTCTTTTCAAAGATGCCATATTCTAGAAAACAAAATCAGTTTTACCAGCTACCAAGAATTTTCCAATTTTTAATTTTTTCTTTTATTTTTTTTTAAGCTCCAGCCTCTTCAGTTAAGACGTTGCATGGGTTGAGTTTTAATTTAAAAAAATAAAATAAAAGCCAACAAGAAAGCAGCAAAATATAGGCCCTTTCTGGCCTTCAAGATTGCCAAGAAAAGCTTAAAAATGAACCCTGAAGGTTCAGAGCCTGAAATTCCTTTTTAATTTGTTCTTTGGTTGGCAGGGCTTAAGCACAAATAAATAATTTAAAATGCCTGGAATATGAAGTCTACTGATTTTCCCATGTAAACAATCTGATAAAGGAACAGCTATCAAAGTTCTCCCCAGCTTGTAATACTTTTCAGCCTTTCCACATTTCCACAAGACCCCCTGTCAAACACTGGTCCCTGGCTTGCCTGGGTGGAGACTTTGTTCCTGCTGACATTAGGATGCCTCTGGCAGTGTCTTCCCTGCAAAGCAAACCTGATTTAAAGCTACCTTATGTCTCCATTTTCCCAGCCATGCCAGTTTTTTCCCTCTGATTTTTTTCTTCTGAGAACACACATTCCTCTATGTACACAGATATCTGTCTATCAATCCATCCACTTCCCCAAACTCTGTCTGTCTGAATTCCTTACCACCAGGAATCCTGACACAGCACATTGAGAAACCCCAAAAAAATGGCAGACTGCAGACTGTGCATGAGCACAAAATCTACCACTGCCAAGAAGTGAGCACCACAGTACAGAACATGCCCGTGTTGCCATGGGGAACAGGACTGACAGCCATCACTCCAGGCACTCAGGCACTACTACTGAGAGCAGCTACACTCCACACAGTCACTGCACCAGCTGACACTGCACTCACCAACCCAAGGAATCTCTCCAGTTCCATAGTGCTACCACTAAGGATTTGTGGGGATACAGGATTCAGGTGAAAAACCACAAAGAAACGGTAAGTTGAATTAGCTCTACAGCCAAGAGCAATACTCAGGGTGTTAGACTGGTCCATTACCTATAAGAAAAAGAACATTGTCCTTAGAAATTCTGTGCAGTGAGTAATTTTAATGCAGTGACTCTGTAGTAATAAATTGTATGAGAATTCACCCCTGAAATTTAACAGACTAAATTCCCATCCAAAAGTGTAGAGCCAGGCAGACACCACATTTTACAGATAGGATGGGTTAATATTAATGTAAATAAATAGTAAATAAAAGTAAATAAATGATAGTTGCAACTGTGGGTAGGATTTTGTCTAAAATTGTCAGATACATAAACCAAAATCTGAAAGACAGATGGGACAATTCCACTGCTGTTGGATTTGCTGTATTCAAGAGCTGAATCTTTTCTCTAGATGTCATACTAGAAATGGCAAAGTTAGAAGTAGTCAGCATAAACCAGAGAGTGTAATACTAATGAAAAGCTGAGATCCTTCCCTTTTCTTGTTCAAAATGACTAGCAGAATTTAACTTGGCCTATTTACTTTCATGTTTAAGTCAATGCAATAAATTTTACTCTTGGTTATGAACATGTAATCACATCACCACCAATGGAACATGCAAGTAAGAATAACTTCTAGCCTCTGCTACCTGAACTGGAGTCACCTAAACTCATGTTCTCATTTGTTGATCTCTTATTTCCAAAGATTTAAGGCTGCTAATCAACAAACTGTATTGTGAACCCGACCAGTAAATGAAAACAAACTATTTATTGTGTGTAACTCAAGTAAATACACAACTGTAAGAAACCATGATGTTCTAAACATGACAAACTTCAGCTCATGCTATGGAAATCAAAGCCTGTGTACTGCAAACTGGTTTTACAGTTCGTTTTGCTTGTTAGGGTATTCTTCAAGTTTGTTTTCAAAAAATAATTCTCTAGGGCAATGGAAAGTAAATGATGTAACTCTCCATGTTGGCAATTGTCCACAGAACTCTGTTAATCCAGTAGCATTTATAGATTTTCATATTAATATTGTAGCATTTGCTTAGAAGTCACGTTGCAGTTACTGTCCAAATTAAATAGTTTATTAGGGCACTGAGAATTATGAATAAAACAGACTGAACTTTTGAAACTTGGAAGCAAACTGATGCAAAGTCTGAATTTTCATCAAGTTCTTGGCTTACAAACTGAGTAACAGAGACACCCCGTGTGTGCTGCTGCCTACCAGCTAAGTAGGATGCCCTTTGTTTCAGTCCATGACATCTGGGCATGTTTCAGCAGTTCTGAGCAACCTCAGCTTCAGCAGAAATCAGTGAAATTGCTAATGTTACAGAATGGGCAAAATAAGCTTTGACTAATAAAAAGTAAAATCAGGCTACAATACAATTAAAGATTCCCACAGAAATTCTACTGTTATGGGGAGAAAAACAAACAAACAACCCCAAACCCTCCTTGAAAGGACACCTATAGAGTCCCTTATCTGTGAAATAAATACATCATATACCAGAGGCAGTAGCTGAGAGCAAAGGTCTCCATAGCCAGTGTCCTGTGGCCAGCAGTGGTGGCAGCTCAGGCTATGGAAGGTGGTAGGAGCAGATTAACATGTAGAGAGACTGCCCTGCTGTGCTTCTCAAACCTCCACAGCTTTGAAATCACCTGAGATAATGGTAAGTGGTGGTTTTAGCCTAGACAGCTGATTCATGCCCCAATAATACATCCCAGGCTCTTGTCTTCATAACACTAAGGACAGAAACCCAGCCAGGCTGCAGCAGGGCTTTCCCCTGACCTCTGGACCTGGGTTCTCTTCCTGCTGATACCAAGGTGAAGAAACTGCTGCTGTGAACTGCAGTCTCACTTCATCTGGAAGTCAGACACAGCTGCATCTTGCTCAGGAGTCTGCTAGTTCACACAGCTGGGATAGTCTCCTGAAAGCACCTGAGAACTGTCACACCTATATCCTCTCTGAGGTCCAAGTGCAACTGATCATTTTTGAGGGAGCAATGTGAGTTTAATCTGCCAATTCTGGTGGCTACTTATTTTTGTTCTACTAAAGCAGTTCTTCACTTCTTTCTCCACTTCTCATAGAATAGAGTTGAGTAGGATAAAAAAAAAAAATTTTTGCATTTTTGCTTCCATCAGAACAAGAGGAAACAAATCCTTTAAGCAGGCATCAAAAAGGATTATTTTAATTCTCAGATAAGAAGAAAAACACTTCTCTGTTTTTTTTGGTAGGATAAACCTTGCTACCTTTGTCTCCCATCCTTATACATGAAGCAGTAACCTCAAAGAAAGGTCTTTTTGGCATCCCAGGATTAGATGAGGGATTATATTGTATATAGGGCTGCTTCTTTGTACACATCACTGGGTGTTTTTTTAGATCTAAAGAAAAATTATTTGGCCTTAAATTCCAGAATGAAATGCAGAAAGAACCAGAAACTGATTCTAAATTGACAGAACTGAGCTTAGTTTTCACAGATACCCCTTTAATGGCTGTGGAAATGAGGACTAGAAGCACTCATGGGGTAGTGCTCATTCTATGCTTGTGTTTTATGCTTCATTGATCAGCTCTAGGTTTCCCTGACTTTACTTTTATCCTCCTTTTTGTCTCCTTAGATTTCCCACCTAATACCCTAAAAATTACCAGAGTCAGATTTATGCTTAAGGCAAATACATGATTTCTGCTATTTACCCAGATTTTAATAAGACTTTGTACCAGACAGCATGGACACTGTAACTGCCTAATCATAGGCTTACACTTTGGAACCTGCTTGTGTGTGTATATACACTAGCTGTAAATACTAGCTTTGATAGTGCTGTATCCATTAATAACAAATAAATACAGTGTGTAAAGAAAAAGTAAACACTCCTTATACTGAAAATAAACATAGCATATAATCCTTATGGTTAGGGACAGTAGTCTTTAGAATATTAAATCAGTTCTTACCTTTTAACTTGCTAAACTTAGGCACATCAGACTCCACTGTGCATAGTTTAAGTGTTGTGAGAAGACAATGTAGCTATTGCATTCTTAAAAGCAAATTGACTACACACAGCAAGTAATGTTACTTGAAACATATGAACAGGCCAAACACTAGGAAAAGAGGTGATGGTGGGAAAGCTTTGGGAAAGAGATTATGCTTCTTTGCCTTTTTGTACCAGTGGGCTGCATACCAGGGCTGCAGGGAAGTAAACATTCCAGTTGAGCAGCATTCCTCTATATCTTTCCAAAGTCTCTGTGGAGACTAAAGTAGAAATCACTGCTTTGTGGTTGACAAAATAGCAGGCACTTGTGCATTAAATTTTAAATACATTCTGCCCACAGGATGAGAAGATGCTTAAATCAAACGATGAGATGTTACTCATCTAGGCAATGCATTAGGAACATCAAATGTGATGCAGTGTGCTGTGAACTCTCAACTCTTGTACTCAAAGACATCAGGCCTTTTGTTCCCAAGACTAAATTATGATTTGCTGTAAATTTTATAATAAAATAATGCTAAGTTTACAGTTAATTGTTCACCCTGCAAAATTAATTCCAACATTTTTCTAGTTGCTAGATTTGTTTCCAGATGACCAGAGCTCAGTCTCTGTGTAGATGGAAAATAGTTTTTATAACTGTTTCTTCAGCATAAGGGCTAGGCAAATTTTTTAATTCTTTTTTGATGGATTTGTAGCATATTTGACTCACAGACTTTGTTAGAAGGTGCTTCTCCTATTAAATTTGTACCGTTGTTAGTGTCTCTGAACACTGAAAGATCTCAAGTGTGACAGGGCACATGGGAGGGATTTTCTGCCCTCCTCTGTGTAAAGGGAGTACAGAAGTTCCCACAATTCTGAATGGCAAAGCCCCTCAGGTGGTGCAGAAATGTACCACTTGTACTTGAAGAAATATTGATTCCTAAAATGCCACCTTTCATTTCTCACAACTCCCTGACACCGTTATATCAAACTGTCCTGCAGAACTATAACCTGAATTGATTCTTTTACAAGACCCCAACAAACTTTGTTATTGTTATAAAGCTACTTAAAATGTAGAATGCCCTCAAAACAAGTTTCTCTGAGGCCTTGTACCAGGATTTGGTCAGTGAGTCACTGCATACCATCACACTCTGCTTGTGACAGATACTGCAACATCTGACAAACTTTTCCTAGTTCTGGGAAGTATGGGTGCCAGTGAGGTGAGTCAGCTGTGTCTTTGCTGCATCATCCTCCAGACACACTGCACTACTAGGGACCATTAAATAACTGCAGAGAAAAGAAATCTGAGCTTCAGAATCCTCTCTGGTTGAAATACAAGAGAGATTCTTCATCCCTGTCTTAAATGTTACCACATTTTGGCTGACACGTTCCATGTGTTTTGGGGAAATGACTCCAATGTCCTAACAGGCTCCAGTGCAGCTCTAAACATGCCATGAAAGGAGGAGAATCTGGACAATAACAAGTCAGATCTCTTTAATGCTCAGAAAGAGAAGCCCCTTCTCTTGGGAAACGTGGTCCAAGCACAGCCATAAAATCTAAGTAGAAACAGAACAGGAACTCTGAGGCCTGATGACTTTAATTCCATACAACCTATGGCAATTTGTTTTCTTCTGGTGTAGGATAATATAGAGTCATTTAGAACAACTCAGAAAGGCCTGCTGAGCCCTCAGTACACTTTCTCATCTCTGACCTATAGACATTTAAGATGATTCATTATTATCAGAGAAAAACTAGATTAAAATGGATAGGATTGGGAAAATGTACTGCTAATGGCTTTTCTTTGTTGGGATCATACAGGAATTGGCAAGAAAGGCTCCAGATAGAATTATGTTTGCCTTAGAAAGAGAGAACCAACTACTGCCTTCATTCTCCCATAATGTTGCTATTTTTTTTTTTCTTCATAAAAAAATCTGTATTAAAACCATGACACTATAATAAATCTATGGAGAAAACCTACTTACAATGGCACATATTGGCATTCTTGATTTAATTATCCTCTTTCAAGAATGGCTGTTTGTAGGGTAAAGGTGATTATCTTCCATTTATCTTCCTCTCTGTAACCCCTTAAACCAAACATAATTCTGAAGAAATAAGATAAAAAAAGTTTAGGGTCTGATATTGTTCCAGTCCTTAGTGTAGTCAGCATGGGCATAGAGGGACTAGAAAATACCTTTAAAGGACAGCAACAGGAGACTGAAGATGCCACAGAAGACTTTATCTTCTACTTGATTGTAGTTTATTTGTGCATTTGTTACCCATAAAAAAATCAAACGGAGGACATTTTTTCCTGAAGCTACAAATAAATGACATTACTTCCCACCAGCAAGCAACAAGAATCCTCCACCATCAGGTTAAAACATAATTTCTTAATGTTGATGATTATGTTGTCAGCAGTTGACCTAGTGACCTGATAGCACATGAGATACAAAATAAAACGACCAGCCCAACCCTGAAATGGGGGAAAAAAAAAAGAAACAAAATCACATTTGTTCTCTTCTCAAATAGCTTCCTTATGTTTTCCAGAACCCCAAGCAATTGCAGCTGTTGGGAAAAGCTAAAGCTACTTTCACTGCTGCCACTGACACTCACAGACACCCTTAAGGAAACCCACAAGCCACACAACTTCATCATTGACGTTCTTCAAAGTTAGTTCAGGAAAGGGAGTTCCATGACTTTAGGAGAAGTTACAATAGAAAAGGATTTTCCCCTTAAAGAACCAGACTTCCACTGCACTGCTCTTCATTCCCTCTCCCCTGGTGCCTCGCTGGTATTTACTCTAAACCAGCAGTACCCTCCTCTTGGCTGGAAACCATGCAGATTTAAACTGCCAAAAACCCCAGATGTAATTTATTGGACAGGCTTGGACAAAGGAAAAGGACATTTTAAAAAGTAGCATGTGAGTTGGGATGTCCTGGAAACCAGTAAGGATTGGCCATATCTGAGGTTTCCCCCGACATTCCCGCTGGGACAGTTCTGAGTGCTCCAGAGGCCACTTTTTGGGCTGAACGTTGTGGTTGGTCAGGAAATCCATGTGTGGCTGGGACACTAGAGCACAATAATTTAATTGAGGCCTCTGTGTGGCAAGAGAATGATGCTGGATGAGATTTTCAGCTGCTGGAGTCATGTATAAACCAAAGGCACCACAAGGTAACAGCCCCTGCTTTCCACCCAGTTCCACTGCAGTATCTAATTCTCTCAGATGACAGTAAAGAGAATGACATATTAGTCTAATTTATCTAAAATATGGAAAATATCACAATAAAACTGTCTAGAATTACAGAAAATAACAGCTCTTTGTAACTCTTCCAAACTGGATACAGATGCAATGTGTTAAAGCAAATACTTCTGTTAAGGAAGTAACCCACTAACTTCTATTTTAAGCCATTTTTAAAATGCAAAATCATTGATGCTGATGATGTAGCACCCACACTATATAAAGGTCAGTTATATCACACGTGGATGATTTCAGTCTGTTGACTCCTTTAAATGAACTAAAATGTCTGCACTGATCTTTCAAAAGAATTTGAATGGGCAATTGGAATCTTTACCAGAAGGATCAAATTAATTAAACCTAGTCCTTTCAACAATGAGCCACATTGTACTGGAGCAATCTGGTAGACACAGAAGACACATCATCCTGGCTTGTCAAGAAAGTACCTAAACCTATGTTACTGCATCCTGAATGCTGATAACAGACTATAATTTTATATGGATTTCAATTTAGGGGGGGCATTTGATAAACACTGACTCTCAGATATCTGCCAAATTACCCAAAGAGAATATTCACACTATATTTCTAAATAAACCTTGAGATTATTTCCCCTTTGACACCTGTTAACACAACTTTTCCATCTGCTCCAGGGTTTTTAAGGTTTAGCTAAATTGTGCTAGCTAAAAAACATGCTTTTTCTAGTGGAGACAAGTCTTTGGCACATTTCCCCTCAAAAAAAAAAAAAAGAAAAAAGAAAAAAGAAAAAAAAAAAAAGCCAAACAGAACAAAGAACTAGTAAGATATATTCAGCTGGAGTTCAGCAAATTCAGCCTCTGGCAAGCCAAGGTAAATAGAAAGCTCTTCTGCAGAGAATTTCTCATTCAGAATGCCCTGCCTACAGACAGCCCTTTCACTGCTAAGCCAAGGTTTTCTGCACAAGCTCTTTGCATGGTCTCAACTCTTGGGGTATAATATAGTCAAAGCAGCAAGCTGAGAGAATACAGCTCCAGTCCAACTACAGCTTTAACATGGTAGTACTAGTAATGTTCTGGCACCATCTGATGTTTTTTGTTTTGCTTGCCCGGGTATAATCTCTAGGCAGTCACGCTTTGTTTTGTCAGTGAAACTGAAGGAGAAAACAGTTTATTAAGGTCACGTGCAGCTTGGAAAAAGAATGTTATCAGAATTAACAAGCTAGTTTTCAAGACTGAATTGTACATTAGGGAGATTAAACTGGTAACACCACCAGGTCACTCCAAGGGGAGTCACATCAACGCTATAAATTCTAATCAGTAGCAAACTGGTGAGTAACGTGACACCTGAAAGGGGGTGAGGAATTAGAAACATAGAAGTATTTCTTGCTTTCTAAAATCAAAACAGAGAAGCTCTGCCCTTGAGTGATTCTTTTCACAAAAAGGGCAGCTGGGGTGATTTTTCTATTAAAATTCCCTTAACTTAGTCAAAGGGTGCAACATTTTAAGACCTTAGTCCTACTGTAAAGGTATTTTTAATTTTTTTTTTACAATAAAACTTTAAAAAGAAAAAAAAAAAGGGTCTATACTTGGTTGGAAAATTCCATAAACACTGTAAAGATCGCATGACAAACACACCGTATGGTAAAGCACTATTCCTGCTGCCGTATGATCCATCCCGAGGAAATACACGAGTATCTTTATGGGTCCTTTGAAGTCTTTCTCTTAAAAGTACAAGTGACATTATGCACTTACGTCAGAGCAGAGCAGTGCCAAAGAACACGCCTTGCACCGAACAACAGATTCACAAGTGTCCACAGCTCTGGGGAATTCACTCCGCGTGTTTGGATCAGAGCAGACGGAAGCCGTGTCCCGTTCCAAAAGCTTTCCCTTAAAAGGTTATCTCAACCCAGAAATGGGTTTTTACACACTCTGGCCACGTAGCCCCTTCAGGAGGTAGCCTCGGGCCCTTGGTCTCCATTAGTAAGCCCCAGAGAGGCAAAGGACACGCACCCCAGCAATGGGAAGGCGCCCAGGGGTTCAGAGTACAGGATAACCCCTCAAACACACCCCCACAGCCTGGACGCTGAGCCCGCCCTCCGCCTGCCCCGCACCGTGAGGGGAAACCCCGCCACTCCAGGGACCAGGCTCCTCAGGTAGCCGCCCGCCGACCCCCAGAACACACGGGCTCGTCACTCCCTGCTCGTCACTCCCTCCCCCTCAGCCTCCGTCCCCTCAGCCTCCGTCCCCTCAGCCCCTGATCCCTCAGCCTCAGCCCCAGCTCCCCGTCCTCCGCCCGCCTTCCCGCTCCCTCGCCCCGCCCCGGCACGCGCCCCCGCTGCGCGCGCAAACCCCTCCCCTTCCCCGCCCGCCCTCGGGGGAAGCTGCGGGCCCTGGCCCCGCCCCCTCGCTGCGTGCCCCGCCCTCTACCCTCCCCTCCTGGCGGCCGCCGTGTCTCTGCCCGGCTCCCCTCGCCGAACGGGCGGCGTGCGTGTGGTGGCGGTGCCGGTTCGGTTGCCTAAGATGGCGTCTATCATGGAGGGCCCGCTGAGCAAATGGACCAATGTCATGAAGGGCTGGCAGTACCGCTGGTTCGTGCTGGACTACAACGCCGGGCTCCTCTCCTACTACACGGTGAGGGGCAGCGGCGGCCCGGGCGGGCGAGGAGCCGGGAGAGCGGCTGAGGCGCAGGGTGGGGGTGGGGAGGGGACTCGGGGCGGTGTGAGCGCGCGCGCGGCCAATGGCGAAAGAGGAGGCGGCGGGAGAAGCCAATGGGGCGGCCCCGCGGGGTGATGGACGGGCGGGGGCGAGCGGCGTTGTTATTGTTGGCGGCGGGCGCGGGGGGTGGGGGCGGCCCCCGGGGCGGGGTCGCGGGGCGGGAGAGGTTGTTGCCCCCCGTGCCGGGACTTTTCCCGGTGCTTCGGAGCCTGCTTCTCCGGTTAGAGTCGAGGAAGGCGTGGGTGGCTCCCGGGGTTTCCCACCCACTTTCCCGGGCGGGGCGGGCGGTGACCCGCTGGTTCCGCGTGGTCCGCACCCTCGTTCGGTAACGGCCTCGGGGTCCCGGGTCCCGCCGCCTCAGCGCTGCCCTCTCGCTCCAGCGGGAACTTCTCTCCCTGCTTTGGCCGGGGCGACGGGCCCGGGGGGGTGTCTCGTTGCGCGGCGGCTCTCTCGGGAACGTCAGCGCGGAGCAGGGATCGCCCGTGTCCCTTCTCCCCGAGGGCCGCGGGGCGTTTCCGCGGCCGCGCTGCCTCAGGGCGTTCAGCGCTTTGCCGCTTCCCGCCCCACGCTGCCCACTTTCAAGCACCAACTTTTAAAGCGCGCTCTATTAAGAAGCAGAGATGCTTCCCTTGATTTTTGCTCATTTGGTTTTGTTTTCCACAGCCACTGGCAGATCCTGATTTGCTGGCCGGTTCAGCTTCTTTTATAAAAATGTGTGTTAAGCTGCGAATAGGTTAACAGTAGAAATTCAGTTTTTCAAGGCTATGCCCTTAAATGAGAAGGCTCACGGGCTGAGCTGCCTGCATCCTCAGATAAGTTCTCTCAGCATGCAGCAACTATTGGTGTCAGCCTGGATAAAAGATTCAAATTTAACCCGTAGTAAATTGCAATAGATACAGAGCAAATAGATTGATTATGTTTTCTGTGAAGTATATTCACACAGAAGCACTGCATATACAACTTTTTTTCCCCCCCTAAAGCTGGATTTCCAGCCACATTAGGAGAGATCTTATCTCTCCAGACCTAGAAGTTTATAAAGCTTTCAGCATAATTCAGTTACAGCCTCTCAGACATTCAGGTTCATGTAGGTTCAAAAATTCCTCACCTGGCATACAGATGGAGAAATAAAAGTGCTTTTATAGTTTCAGTCTCATGGCTGTTCAAATGTCAGCTGATTGACTGGGATGAAGTTGTGAGTGTCCTGTGAGGTCCAAGGTGCAAAGTCATTCAATGCTCAGCTACAGAAATAGAAACGTTCACTGATGACTAGTGCATATAATAATAATTCTGTTTATTGCACTGACTTTTATTCTGTGGTCTTCACCTGTTTAATAAAAATCAGGTCTTTTATTTTATTATTTCCTATGATTAGGTATCCCTACATCTGCATGACACTTTTATTTTGTATAATTTATTATGTTTTCTGTTACTATAATGACTTTTAGTGCACAGATTTAAAAATCCTTTTTTTAGCTACCTGTCCTAAAAAAGTTGGGCTCAAGAAATCAAATCATGTTCTGTTCTTTGTGTGCTTTATCACAGGGAAATACCTGTAGATAACATTGGCATGCTTTCCTTATCCATGGGCTATCTTTCTGCATGTCTGTGAAGTCCATGCTAAGCCATTCTCTAGACAACTGAATTCATTCTTCTACCAAAGGGAGTGTGTTGTGTTGAAAGCCTGGCCACCAGAAGAACTGAACTGGTCCCTCAGCAGGCACTTTGTGTGTTTAATGGCATGATCACTCAGGGGGCTTTAGGGACAGCTGGAGCCTGGGTTTGAGAGAGAATTCAGATCAAGTCCCAGTTGACCATGTGCCTCTCAAGTACTAATATTAGCCCTGAGAAGGTGGTAGGATACTGTTTCTGCACCTTTAGTTTTAGAGTAGTAACTCCTGAACAGGAGTTTACAGAGCTGTGGTACATAAGGAACATGAATTTGCAATGTTGGCAGGTTTGGGGGCTTTATTTATGTGGGGAGATGGCTTGTTGTGCTTCCATGTATTAATTAAAGGCTTATCTATGGGATCAGGTACTTAGGGTCCTGTACTCCTGTCCCTCTGAGCCAGTTTCAGTCTGAAGCAATGCAGTTGCCTTCCTCTGCTTGTGTAACCAAATCACTTCTGAGCCTGGAACTGGCCCTTCCCTCTCATCCTGATTCATGGGTGGGGAAGGCTGAGGCAGTTTCAAGGCGGCTGTGTAGACATGCAACCTGGGAACAGTTCTGCTGATACAAGAAGTTACTTATCTGATCAGCTTTTATCTGCTCACACCTCTCACAGGCTCCTTAGCCCAGTTCAATCCAGAAAGTTGTGCATGCAGGACACACTTTCCCAGTAGGTCCACCAGCCAACTAACCTTTGGCAGAAGAACTGGGGAAAACTGCAGGGTAGTGACTTCTGATGCATCTTCAGAGCTAGATCCAGAAACTCTGTCACAGATGCCCTTGCACTGTTGTATTTAGGATTATTTGGTAGAACAGACTGCAAAAAAGTACCCTTGATGTGAAATAAACATGCAGTTGATAGTATTGCACTTGTGTATGCAAGCACCTAATTTAGTTTGCTTTATCTTTGGATAACATGAGTAGATGTTAACCTAGATATATTTCGGATACATAAGAAGCAAATTAATTCAATTAAATTTACATTTCTGAAACGACTAGAACTCTCAAGGAGCAAGGCAAAAGATTTTATTTCAAGTCTGAGCCAGAAAAAAAAAAATAGGGACTGTAATGTTCACAGTGATTTCTGTTTTCATTGGTGTATCTCTCCTCTGTACTTAGTTCTATAGCAGTGACCACCAGCAGTTCTACTCCCAAGTGTGAATGCAATGTTTCTCACACACGTTTCTAAGTTGTTTTACAAAGGTTTTTTACAATGCCAAAGTATTTGTTTTTTTGTTTCCTTCAGTGGTTTGTGTTGTTTGGATTTTTTTTTCCTCTTTCAGAATAGACACGTACATACTCAAATTTCCCTATAATTACACTGCTTTAAATGTATTTATGAGCTATATATTTAAGACAGTATGATCTTGATTTTCATCCAAATATTGCCTTTACATTATTTTGCTCTAATAAACGATGCTCTGCTCTCAGTAAATGGCTTTTTTCCTATGTTTCAAAGAGCAAAATATGAAACACATGACCATGTGCCATTCTGGATCAGTTTGACCAATGATTTGACCAATTACTTCTATTTTCCCCTCAGTATTCTTTGATTTGTGACTCCAGCAATGTTTTCTCCTGGAGGTAGAGCAGATGTCAACCCGTTGAAGCACTGTGGGTTTTTTCAGTGTGTGATTGGCTGCACTGACAGTATTTAACAGAAAAGTCTCGAAGTGTCTCATTTCTGCCTTCTGCTGGCACAGGAGCTGTAAAGTTGTTCTGTGAGCTGGATTCCAGCTGAAAAAATCACTTTCTGCTGATTTATTTTTACAGCTGAAGTTCTTCTGTCATTTGTTTTCTGCATGTCAGTATAAAAATTTGTTGGCAATGTGCTGGAAGATATCATGAAGACAAAGAAATGACTGGGGAGGAAGAGGGAGTTGAAGGCAATTTGCTTTTTGTTTGTGTTTTCTGGCAGAAGTGCTGTCTTAAATACACATCAGCTATAGCCTTGATTACCCTTGGGAATCCTGGAGAAATAATCCAGAGAACTCTTCAAGGTTGGAAATCTGATTTAAATTATTTTTTTAAGTGTACTCTTTAAATAAATACTTTAATTGTCTAATAAATTGAAAGCTGAACTGCTATAGCTGTGCAAACAATGCTAAAACCAGGGCCAGGAGATAGGAAGGTTAGTTGCTTAAAATATTTAAAGCTTTGTGGATATTCCTCATATGGGGCTATCAAAAGGAGAACTGTTCCAAATGTGGTAGCTTTAAACAGCTGCCCTGTGAATGGGGGGATGCAAGAAAAAATTGTTGTGTATGACAACTCCAGAATGTGTATTGAAGCAAAAGGGGGTAGCCTCTGATCATCTTAATGGGTCTTGAACTAATAAATGCCTAAAAAATGGATTTATGATGCTTAGAGGTTCTGGTTTTGTTTGGTTAATCATTCCATCACACTGTGTTTAGAAACATGTGCTGGTTGAATGTTTTCAGGAGCAAAATCTGTGTGAAAACAGTCCCTAGGATGAAGTAGTTGTGTTGGTATAAAAATACCTTTCCCCTCAGGTTTTTTAAAGACTGCTACTAGTTGGTAACTTCAGCACTGGTTGTACTGTGTTGAAGAACTGCTTGTGGATTCTACAGTCCACATACCGAGGAGGGGGATTTAAATTTTGCTGCAGTTTTATGAACTTTTGGTGGTGAACTGAAAACAAATCTTGATTTCAAATGATGCCTGTGAAGCTGGATTCATGGCTCAGTGCCCCTATGAGAGAGACTTTCAGTTGAATGTGTTTCCCTGCTTTTTTTCCAAATGCAGTTTCTCAATCAACAGCTGTGTGCAGAAATCCCAAGAAAACAGGAAAAAAACCCCTCTGCTGCACAAACATTCCCTTGGAGGTCTCTGCTTTCCATTCTCAGCTGAGGTGACACTTCTTCCTGTAATAACTTGATCTGTCACATGCACTGCAAGCAGCTCAGTGAATCTAATAAAACCAGACAAAACTATAAACCAACTAGGTATGATAAGTAATTCTGAATTTACAGCCATAGGATAGAAAACACGGATGGCAAGCACACAACACTGAATTGAATTTTGCACTTAGTTTTAATTTTATATCACAGGTTTTGATGCACTGAATAAGTTGTTACAGGATTATAACTGAAGTAGTTGACTAGTAGTTAGTTAGCCCCTGTGTCTGGATTTGAGTCTCCCAGTACTAGCTCATCCCTTTGCAGTGTATGCCATTGGCATTCTCATCCCTTCAGAACATATTGTACCTGCTCAGATTTATTCAGAAATATTTGATGGGTTAATTTTATCCTGGAGCTCTGAGCTGCTCCTTGTCTGTCCTCTCAAAGCCAGTCGTGTTGTCTGCCCCATGAATGTGCAGTGTCCTTGGGTGCTCATGTAGAGTCTGCATCAACATGGGTACAGTTTGGCAAATCAGAAGAGTACAGATCATGTGGTCCAAAGAAAACCAATTCAGTACTAAATCAGTTCACTCACTGCAGTATTTCACCTCTGGCATGTTTTTTCTATCTTCTTCACTTGGTGTGCACATTAAAGCCTGGAGCAATCTAGGGGATCAATCTTTGTTGTTGTTGTTCGATTACAACTTAAAGATTTCTAGGTATTTAGGTCTTTCCTCAGTGCAGGCTGGGAAAGGAGCAGTTAAGCTGAGTCAAATGAGCTAATTGTCAGGTGACAGAGACAATTTAATAAATAAGCTTGGTTTAAAACAACTTAGAATTATACATTATGAACTTTTAATAGCAATTGCAGTATTTATCAAGATATCTGGTCCTGTTGCAGGCTGCTTCTCTGGGAAGAGGCTGAGGATGATGCTCTATGATTCTGCTGTACCTTTCATCCAGTTAAGGCCTCTCATCACATCATTTCTTGTAGGATTCTGTAAAGAGTATAATGCTTTCCTGTATTAGGAGCTATAAATTGTTGCCTTTTTCAGGTATGTGTAGCATCTCTGGGTGTTAACTGAGCCCCAGTGGCATCCTCAGTTACTGCTGCAGTGGTTTGGTTCCTTTAGAACCACTTCTCAGGAGTCAAAGCTCAAGCTCCAGAAACAACATGTCTGTGAAACACTGTCCCTGTGCCCCAGGAGGTGCTCCTCTGAAACTGGGCTGTGCCCTTCTTCTGGAGATGGAGTGAAACTGCAAACATCAGTTTATAAATAGAGCTTGTTCCAGGCTCTTCATCCCTAACGGGAAATAAATGTCAGCAGTGGTTTTTGCTCCTCTGTGACTCATGTTAGGGATTTCCTTGACAGCACTCTGGGAGTCAAAAAATCACCTCCCCAAGTTGTGTGAGCTCCTGCACGAGCACAGCTCATGTCTTTGTTAGTTTCAGAGGCAGACAGCAGTGCTCTGTTGAGCTCTTGAGCTTTCCAGGCAACAGCTAAAACTCAAATGAACGAGTAGTAGTTCTAAAGATGGAGGAGGGCTGAGGGCCTGTGGGGGACATAGCATTTTAATGTTATTTCTTTATTTATTAAAATAGACTCAGGCATTATTTCCATTTCTCTAAGGAGTTGTAGGTTCCCTGAAATGCCTTATGTTAGATCAGCTCTGTATTTGATCCACTTCACTGTGTGGATGTACAGAAGAAAACAATAAAGCCCATATTTTTTAAGAGATCCCTACACTCCCCCTGCAGTGAGACTGTGTAACTTTGTTCATTTTCACAAACTTTTATTTGAGTTTCAGCTGAAATTTATCTCTTATTGCTGTCTGCTGGTATCTTATTCAAGTCCATTATCATCAAAATCAGTACACTGTGTATGGGGAGTTTATTGAAAATGTCATTTTGTCTGGTTGTAAAACATCACTGAAAAAAAAGATAGGTGCATATGAAAACTCTAAATATAAAAAGACAGTAAAAAGTGACTTTTTTTATTAGCCAGAGATGTCTTTCTGCTGTATGGGATTTTGTTTGGTGAAGTGGAACCATTCCTCAGAACAAAATGGTTTTGTTTATCCAAGAACACTTGGCCAGGTATGGGCCATATGGGGTACCTGTGCCTGGTTTCAACCACAGGGTAACACACAGTGCTCTGAGGGGAGGCTGAAGCTCTCTGAATTCTTTGGGTTTATTTTTAATTTTTATAATTACATCTTTCTTTTTTGGAGGTGTGTGGGGGGGAAAGGGTGGGAAGCTAAACTAAAATATCATCTGAGTTGTGTTTGAAAGTACAAATCTCTCCTGCAGTGAGAGGTTTGCTGTGTGTGCTGATAGCTGTGTGCTCAGTGCCCAGGGAGCTGACACTGGGTGAGAGGTGCTTTATTCCACTTAGGTGGAATGGATTAGATTTACTGCTTCATTATAATTGGCATTAACCAATTAAAGCTCTGTCTGAAGACAGTGAAATTGTAAGTGTATTAAACCACGCTCTGAAACTGTGATTTATCTAAATCTTTTTGCAGGCTAAGAACATTTTAATGTTTAAACTTAATTTTCATTCCATTCCAGTGGGGTGTGGAAGAAAGAGAGGCTTGCACTGTGTCTCTGCAGTGACGTTGTCTGCACAGTGCAAATCAGGGGTGCTGGGGCTCTGCCCTCCCTTGCACTGGCACCAGCTGTCCCTTTCCATGCTCTTAGCTGGCTGCTTTCTCTAAACCAAACCCAACCCAGTGTCTGCTCTGCTGCCTTTGCTGGTTGCCTGCTGTGGTTCCCTGCCTGTGCCCAGCCCGGGGAGCTGGGAGGGCTCTGCCTGGCACACGGGCGAGCCTGGCATGTGTGAGCCGGGCAGGCGAACCTCACAGGTTGCTTTCAGCTGCTGCAGAGTTGCATCCTCAGCCCAGGGATTCTTTTTTTTTCCTGCTGATGCCAGTATTTCTTTTGCTGGTTTCAGCCACCAGAGGGAGTAATAAGCTCTCAGAAGTGTTCTCCCAGTTCAGAGAGCTCTTAAGGATGTCAGTATAAAAAATAAGTGTACTCTAGGGTGAGGTGGGTCCCAATTTACAATTTCTGATAGGAAATTATTGGAGTAACTTTGTTCCGTTCTTGGGCTTGAGCTTTAAAAAGAATAATAGTAATAATAAGTAAAAAAAATCTTCTACATAGGGAAGTTTTCATTCAGGAAATCTACAAAGTGATATATCTGTAGAATACATTATGGGTACACTGATGGTCTTTACTTGCACTTCATTTTGACCAGCTAACCTGTATTAATGTGAAAACAAGTAGATGAATACTGAGGTTTTCTAGTATCCAGAAGGCAACTCTGACAAATTAAAAACTGATTGCTTGAGAGATGAGCAAAAAACATGATTTGAAGCTTTGAGTCCTATATTTTAAAATTATCCTTAGTGAATAGGCCCTGCTGTGACTGATTCATGGTTTTCTTGTAGCTGTGTCTCAGGTATGTAGCAGAGGAAGAATCATTTGTTGCTATTAAGTTTTTTTCCACTGATTTCTGTAAGATATCATTGTCTAACTGGCTTCAGAGAAAGTAAGGCTGGTCATAATCACTTGAATATATAGTCTAGATGGAATTTTTTCTTTTTGGAAAGAAGGAGATATTTCAAAAGTTGATAATAGAAGAATCTGTTCATAAGACACCAATTATAGCTGTGTTTTTTGACCTGAGATAAGGTAGTTAGAATATTTGAATGGTGTGAGAGAAAGGGATATATTAGACCAAACTACATTTGCAGAGAAGGCTACAATGGCATGTAATTTATAATTTAAAAAGCCAGACAGTGTTCCTGTGTAGTTAAAAACCAGAAGATGTTTTGCATCTATCAGAAAACTGAGTAGAATGCTGGGAATGTTTTCCTTTTATTTCTGTTATAAGGAGTTTGTGAGTGTGCTCCTTGGGCTTGCTGCTGTTGCTCAGTAACATGACACTGGCAGAAAGTTGCTGACAGGGTCAGTGCTGGGCACAGCTGAAAGTTTACCTTGAATTGTGATACCCTGGAGCGAGTTGGCTGCTTAGAATTTAGGGCTTTAAGGTTTTTTCCCCTGGAATTCCCCTGCCAGTGCTTCAAACAGATATGGAAGAAGAGATTGAGCCACGGAGCTGCAAGGAGGGCTGGTCTGCAAGCTGAGCACTGGTTATGGCCTTAGCAATCCTGGGGTTTGAGCTGGTCCCTTGCTGCTGAAATGGCCACAAACACAACTTTCCTAACCACTGAAAGCAGGCTGCACTGTCTAGGAAGCAGACACTTGTCTAAACATGAGATTCCTATCTGCATGAAAAGGGAATGAGAGGTGCAGTTTCAATTATACAGCTCTGCTTGCACAGCTCCATGTTATGCGGAGAGCAGGAGGGGAAAAGGAGGAAGGTGTAAAGCAGTATACTGACAATTTTTTATATTTCCCAGTTTCTTCTTTCTTCTTCACTTCTTTTTACTTTCTAAAAAGGTCTGGACTGCATCTTCTAAGTATTTCTTCAGGATATCTAAAAAGCTTCCTGTAGTGGGATATTGTATTCTTATTTTTTGAAGGATTACTTTTTCATACCATGGTGGTACTTTCTTTTGTGTGAGAGCTAACCAATTTTGTAACAGAATTTGCATCTGGTTTCATCAGTCAATAAAACATGATACAAAAATGCTTTATCCTTTTCTCAGTTGCTTTGAATAACTGACATTCTCTGTGCAATTCTTACTATATTTGTTCATCCAGTGATCTGATTTTTCTTTCTGTTTCAGTCAAAAGACAAAATGATGAGAGGATCACGCCGAGGGTGTGTTAGACTCAGGGTAAGTGGTGGTTTTTTCAGCACTTAACAATAAAGTGTCTATAATATGGCCTAACAGAGAACTGCAAGGAGACCTTTGAGGGTTGGGCTTTGATCCTGACTGCAAAATACTGAAATAGTGGAAGCATTTGTTTAGGTGATCCTGCTCTGGCAGGAGGGTTGGACTAGATGATCTTTCGAGGTCCCTTCCAGCCCCTGACATTCTATGATTTTATGATTTTAAGAAAGCAAACATCAGAGGTCAGGTAGCATTCTATTCTATATTGTCTAAATACATTATACGTTGTATACAGAAGTATGATATGACAGTAAGATGGGTCAGTAGCAGCTCACTGTCAAGGGGTGCTGTTTGCAGTTCTCTTTGTGTGTCTATACATATATATTCTGTATCTACAGCAGTCACTGCAAAACTGCTTCCTTCTGTCCTTCTGATTTGCCTTTACTCTCTTCCTGCACCCTCCTTTCTGCCAGTTGGGACACTCTTTGGGCCTGCCACTTGACTGTGGTTGAGCTTCATGAGACAAAGGAGGACTGAAAGGGGAAGGGAAAGCACAGCAGGCAGAGCTCTAGAAATATCAGCTGGGAGAGGTGGTACAAATTGGGTAAACAGAGGAAAGGAGATGCAGAGTGAGAGAGCTGAGTGTTATCTGAGCCTCTCTGGCTTGGCACATTTAACCTTGAGTGCTGCTGCTGTAGCTGGAGATGGCAGCACTGAAGGAGGAGTGCTGTGATGTCTTTCCACATGCCCTATGTGGCCATGCACACACCAAAAATATTTACTGCACAAGAGCTTTTTCTGTTTTTTTCCCCATTCCTCATGGAATCTCTGGTTGCAGTTTGCAGGAGTCTTGTGAATAGCTGCTGTAAACAGGGGTGAGTCAGGAGGATGTTGGGAATGAATGGAACATTTTGAGGAACAGAGGAAGGTGAGCTGTGATCTGACACACAATGTGATGAGTGTTGTAGCAGAACTCTGCAGCTTCCAGCTCTTCCCTCCTTTGGCTGTTACTCATTTCTAGTCCTTCTAGAAATGAAGGACTAGAAATGAGTAACATTTTTATGTCAACATTTCTTGTAGGGAGCCTCATACACAGAACCTCTGTTCACTTGAATTGCAGATGACTTTTTGGGGTACTTTCCTTTGTTTGATGTATTCATATCTTAGCTTAGAATTTCTTTAAGGGTTATGTAAACTCAACCCACTGTCTAAAACATGACATTACCAAAGATTCATGAGGACATTGTTTACATTGTGCAGAAAAATTCATTCTGAAAACCCAAGCCTGCCTTACTAGTGCTGTGAGCCTGTCAGTGTGGAGATTGGCCTCCCCCTGCCAGTTCAGGCAATATTAAAAGTGAACAATCTGTTCAGTATTGCACATTCCATCTCTGCATGTATTTAACATAAAACAATCCCTTTCTCTTCCCCTATCTGCCACTCTTACACCCCAGATTATCCTTTGGAGTTTTCTGAAGATTTTCTGACTCCCCCATCTTTTCTCTGGATGTGTGGGATGGGTTGGTTTGGGGTTTGGTGTTTTGTGGTGGTTTTGTTGTTAGTTTTTTGTTGTTGGTTTTTTTTTTTGTGAGGGAGGAAGGAATCTTTTTTTCTGCTTTTGTAAAGCAGCTCTTCTGGCAGATGACAGTGATACTGATAACTGAACAGATGGGCTTCTGCAGTCAAAATTCTATCAAAGAGGTTTTCTGTTTAGAGTAATTGTTGATTTGTAACTGTAGGTGTGAACATAAACAAACATGTAATTCAAGCAATTTGGCTAAAATACTTCCTTTTTTTCCTTGAGTGGATTATTAAAAGCTTGGTCCTCACCTTGTTGCTCTTGGTACACATTTCAGAGGCCTGAAGTTTCATCATCAAGTTCTTTTGTTGACTGTCACAGTGAATTTAGGGAGGTGTGTTCATAGGAGTTGATGTCATTGGTACTGTGCTTAAGTTTTCTGGATCTTCCCTGCTCATGCACAGACAGTGCCCTGTGTCCTGCTCCTCAGCTTCCCATCCCTGAGGAGGGAGGCAGGAGGTAACTGTCCTAGTCTGACCTTTGGAATCCTAGATCAGCTCTACCTGTATTCTCTGGGGAGAGTTGCCTGGTATTTTACTTGCAGATTTCTGGTAGAGCTGGTGAGGAGAACGATGCTGTCCAGCTTGCAGTCATCTGATTTATTCAGTAACAAAACATGTACTTTAAGTGCTGAGCTTTTTTTACCTATTGATATATTTAAGAAAATAAAAATCATTCTAGCAAAATGAATGTGGCCCATCCTGTCATGTCACTGGCACACTGTATGATTACCCAATAGTCCCCAAATGCAATGGTTGGTAGTTGGTCATTTGGTTGTTTTTATGTCCTGGCACTAAAAGTATTCACAAGTATACTGGCTTGGGTACACTTTTTAGATGCCTCAGAGAGCTGTCCTTGAAAAGCTTTAATGAAAGAGATTCCTCTGGAGAAGTGCTACATTTTTTGCAATAGGGGGAAGAAGAAACCAGTTTGGAGCTACACAGCCCTGAATTTCCTACTGTTGGTGCTGCTCTTCAGTAGGACCTGCTCCTGCCACTCTTGTCTCATGGTGCTGGTGCCAGTCCCAGCCATGTATGAGCTGGTGCTGTTGGCCAGAAGCCACAGACAGTGAGTGTGAATAAGGCTGATTCATGAGTGTGAAGAAGGTTGATGCAGATCCCTCTGCCCCTAAGTCTATACCCCAAAATTCCTGTTTTGGCCAGCCAGGTAGACACCTGCCCCCTGCTCTGCACTTGCTGTGGGATACCTGGCTGAGTGAAACACAGCACTTGTTGGAATCAGCTCCCAGGCAGACACTCATACTCCTGTTTCTTGCTGTTTACTCTGGCAGCAAGGGCAGGATTTACTCTGGGAACGTGTGCACCTTCCAGTGGTGTCTGTTTTGTGGGAGAGGGAAGGATAAAACAGATCCTGATGCTCTATCTCCTGGGGAAAGAGAACCTGAGTAAATTCATTGGTGATTTTGTAAATGTTGTAACTTGTTGGAGATGGCAGAGGCATGGAATACTTTTTTTCAGTGGGTGAAACTGTTATTTATCCTGAGTTTGGGGGGGAATGAAGATGGAGATAAATTTGTAAATAGCAAAGCACAGGTGGCCTTTAACTCTGTAATTTATTTGCATTGCATTCTAATAATTCATGAGGAATTAGAAGGCAAAGCTAGCTGCCTTTGATACATCCTGATGACTTACTGTTAATGTTTATGTAGGGATTGAAAATTAGATCATGCAGTGTGCCAGTGACATGACATGATGGACCAAATTCATTCTCCTAGAATAATTTGATTTTTTTTTTTAGGGGGGAAGAATGGACTTGAAGCTAGGAACGTAGGACATTATATGCGGTGCGTTGCTGATTTCACGTGATGA